>JANJXV010001238.1:0-167189 GCA_024803745.1 Megascapheus bottae | reverse complement strand
ACAACTCCATACTATGACATCACACACCTCCATCTATGACTTCACACACCTCCATTCTATGACTTCATAGACCTCGAATCTGTGACTTCACTCACCTCCACTCTATGACTTCACACTCCTCCATTCTGTGACTTCACACACCTTCATTCTGTGACTTCACACACCTCCATTCTATGACTTTACACACCTCCATTCTGTGACTTCATACACCTCCATTCTGTGACTTCACCCACCTCCATTCTGAGTTCACACACCTCCATTCTGAGTTCAAACACCTCCATTTTGTGACTTCACAGACCTCATTTCTGACTTCACACACCTCCATTGTATGACTTCACACACCTCCATTCTGTGACTTCACACACTTCCATTATGACGTCACCCACCTCCATTCTAGGAGTTCACACATCTCCATTCTATGACTTCACACACCTGCATTCTGACTTCACACACCTCCATTCTATGACTTCACAGACCTCGAATCTGTGAATTCACTCACCTCCACTCTATGACTTCACACTCCTCCATTCTATGACTTCCCACACCTCCTTTCTATGACTTCACAAACCCCATTCTATGACTTCACAGCTCCATTCTGACTTCACACACCTCAATTCTGTGACTTCACACACCTTCATTCTGACTTCACACACCTCCATTCTATGTTTTCACACACCTCCATTCTATGACTTCACACACCTCCATTTTGTGACTTCACACACCTAAATTCTATGACTTCACACACCTACATTGTGACTTCACACACCTCCATTCTATGAGTTCACACACCCTCCATTCTGAGTTCACACACCTCCATTCTATGACTTCACACACCTCCGTTCTGACTTCACACAGCTCCATTCTGTGACTTCACAAAACTCCATTCTGTGATTTCACACACCTCCATACTATGACTTCACACACCTCCATCTATGACTTCACACACCTCCATTCTGAGTTCACACACCTCCATTCTGTGACTTCACACACCTCCATTCTGACTTCACACACCTTCATTTTATGACTTCACACACCTCCATTCTGGGCCTTCTCACACCTCCATTCTATGACTTCACACACTTCCATTGTGACGTCACACAACTCCATTCTATGTGTTCACACATCTCCATTCCATGATTTCACACACCTCCATTCTGACTTCACACACCTCCATTCTATGACATGACAGACCTAGAATCTGTGACTTCACTCACCTCCACTCTATGACTTCACACTCCTCCATTCTATGACTTCCCACACCTCCTTTCTATGACTTCACCCACCTCAGTCTATGACTTCACACACCTCCATTCTGACTTCACACACCTCCATTCTGTGACTTCACAAACCTCCATTCTATGACTTCACACAACTCAATTCTATGACTTCACACACCTCCATTCTATGACTTCACACACCTCCATTCTTTGACTTCACACACCTCCATTCTATGACTTCAAACACCTTCATTCTTACTTCACAAACATCCATTCTGTGACTTCACACACCTCCATTCTCTGACTTCACACACCTCAATTCTGTGACTTGACACACCTCCATTCTGACTTCACACACCTCCATTCTATGTTTTCACACACCTCCATTCTATGACTTCACACACCTCCATTCTGTAACTTCACACACCTCCATTCTGACTTCACACCCCTCCATTCTGACTTCACACACCTCCATTCTGACTTCACACGGCTCCATTCTATGAATTCACACACCTCCATTCTGTGACTTCACACACCTCCGTTTTGCCTTCACACACTTCCAATCTGTGACTTCACACACCTCCATTCTGTGTCTTCACACACCTCTGTTGTTTCACTACACACACCTCCATTCTTTGACTTCACACACCGCCATTCCATGACTTCACAAACCTCCATTCTATGAGTTCACACACCTCCATTCTATGAGTTCACACACCTCCAATTTGACTTCACACATCTCCATTCTATGACTTCACACACCTTAATTCTTACTTCAGAAACATCTATTCTCTGACTTCACACACCTCCTTTCTATGACTTCACAAACCTCCATTCTGTGACTTCACACACCTCCATTCTGAGTTCACACACCTCCTTTCTATGACTTCACACACTTCCATTCTATGACTTCACACACCTCCATTCTGTGGCTTCACACACCTACATTCTGAGTTTTCACACCTCCATTCTGTGACTTCACACACCTCCATTCTGTGACTTCACACACCTCCATTCTGTGACTTCACACACCTCGATCCTATGACTTCACACACCTCCATTCTATGAATTAACACACCTCCATTCTGTGAGTTCACAAACCTCCATTCTATGACTTCACACACCTCCATTCTGTGACTTCACCCACCTCCATTCTATGAATTCACACACCTCCCTTCTGACTTCACACAGCTCCATTCTGTGATTTCACAAAACTCCATTCTATGATTTGACACAACTCCATACTATGACATCACACACCTCCATCTATGACTTCACACACCTCCATTCTATGACTTCACAGACCTCGAATCTGTGACTTCACTCACCTCCACTCTATGACTTCACACTCCTCCATTCTGTGACTTCACACACCTTCATTCTGTGACTTCACACACCTCCATTCTATGACTTTACACACCTCCATTCTGTGACTTCATACACCTCCATTCTGTGACTTCACCCACCTCCATTCTGAGTTCACACACCTCCATTCTGAGTTCAAACACCTCCATTTTGTGACTTCACAGACCTCATTTCTGACTTCACACACCTCCATTGTATGACTTCACACACCTCCATTCTGTGACTTCACACACTTCCATTATGACGTCACACACCTCCATTCTAGGAGTTCACACATCTCCATTCTATGACTTCACACACCTGCATTCTGACTTCACACACCTCCATTCTATGACTTCACAGACCTCGAATCTGTGAATTCACTCACCTCCACTCTATGACTTCACACTCCTCCATTCTATGACTTCCACACCTCCTTTCTATGACTTCACAAACCCCATTCTATGACTTCACAGCTCCATTCTGACTTCACACACCTCAATTCTGTGACTTCACACACCTTCATTCTGACTTCACACACGTCCATTCTATGTTTTCACACACCTCCATTCTATGACTTCACACACCTCCATTTTGTGACTTCACACACCTAAATTCTATGACTTCACACACCTACATTGTGACTTCACACACCTCCATTCTATGAGTTCACACACCTCCATTCTGAGTTCACACACCTCCATTCTATGACTTCACACACCTCCGTTCTGACTTCACACAGCTCCATTCTGTGACTTCACAAAACTCCATTCTGTGATTTCACACACCTCCATACTATGACTTCACACACCTCCATCTATGACTTCACACACCTCCATTCTGAGTTCACACACCTCCATTCTGTGACTTCACACACCTCCATTCTGACTTCACACACCTTCATTTTATGACTTCACACACCTCCATTCTGTGACTTCTCACACCTCCATTCTATGACTTCACACACTTCCATTGTGACGTCACACAACTCCATTCTATGTGTTCACACACCTTCATTCTATGACTTCACACACCTCCCTTCTGACTTCACACACCTCCATTCTGTGACTTCACAAAACTCCATTCTATGATTTCAAACACCTCCATAGTATGACTTCACACACCTCCATCTATGACTTCACACACCTCCATTCTGAGTTCACACACCTCCATTCTGTGACTTCACACACCTCCATTCTGACTTCACACACCTCCATTTTATGACTTCACACACATCCATTCTGTGACTTCACACACTTCCATTATGACATCACACACCTCCATTCTATGAGTTCACACATCTCCATTCTATGACTTCACACACCTGCATTCTGACTTCACACACCTCCATTCTATGACTTCACAGACCTCGAATCTGTGACTTCACTCACCTCCACTCTATGACTTCACACTCCTCCATTCTATGACTTCCCACACCTCCTTTCTATGACTTCACCCAACCCCATTCTATGACTTCACACCTCCATTCTGACTTCACACACCTCCATTCTGTGATTTCACACACCTTCATTCTTATTTCACAAACATCCATTCTCTGACTTCACACACCTCCATTCTATGACTTCACAAACCTCTATTCTGTGACTTCACACACCTCAATTCTGAGTTCACACACCTCCTTTCTATGACTTCACACACTTCCATTCTATGACTTCACACACCTCCATTCTGTGGCTTCACACACCTACATTCTGAGTTCACACACCTCCATTCTGTGACTTCACACACCTCCATTCTGTGACTTCACACACCTCCATTCTGTGACTTCACACACCTCGATCCTATGACTTCACACCTCCAATCTATGAATTCACACACCTCCATTTTGTGATTTCACAAACCTCCATTCTATGACTTCACACACCTCCATTCTGTGACTTCATACAACTCCATTCTGAGTTCACACACCTCCATTCTATGACTTCACACATCTCCATTCTATGACTTCACTCACCTCCATTCTGACTTCACACACCTCCATTCTGACTTCACACACCTCAATTCTGTGACTTCCCACACCTCCATTCTATGATTTCACACACTTGCATTCTATGACTTCACACACCTCCATTCTATGACTTCACACACCTCATTTCTGAGTTGACAAACCTCCATTCTGTGATTTAACACACCTCCAATCTGACTTCACACACCTCCATTCTATGACTTCACACACCTCCATTCGTTGACATCAAAAACCACCATTCTATGACTTCACACAACTCCATTTTGACTTCACACACCTCGCTTCTATGAGTTCACACACCTCCATTTTATGACTTCACACACCTCCATTCTATGACTTCACACACCTCAATTCTATGACTTCACACACCTCCATTCTATGACTTCACACACCTCCATTCTGTGACTTCACACACCTCCACTCTATGACTTCAAACACCTTCATTCTTACTTCACAAACATCCATTCTGTGACTTCACACACCTCTCTTCTGTAACTTCACACCTGCATTCTGACTTCACACACCTCTATTCTGTGAATTCACACACCTCAATTCTGTGACTTCACACACCTCCATTCTGACTTCACACACCTCCATTCTATGACTTCACACACCTCCATTCTGTGACTTCACACACCTCCATTCTGACTTCACACACCTCCATTCTGACTTCACACTGCTCCATTCTATGACTTCACACACCTCCATTCTGTGACTTCACACACCTCCATTCTATGACTTCACACACCTCCACTGTGATTTCACACACCTCCATTCTATGAGTTCACACACCTCCATTGTGACTTCACACACCTCAGTTCTATGACTTCACACACCTCCATTCTGACTTCACACACCTCCATTCTGTGACTTCAAGCACTTCCATTTTATGATTTCACACACCTCCATTCTATGAATTCACACACCTCCATTCTGTGACTTCACACACCTTCATTCTGTGACTTCACACACCTCCATTCTATGACTTTACACACCTCCATTCTGTGACTTCATACACCTCCATTCTATGACTTCACACAACTCCATTGTGACTTCACACACCTCAATTCTTTGATTTCACACACCTCCATTCTGACTTCACACACCTCCATTCTATGACTTCACACACCTCCCTTCTGACTTCACACAGCTCCATTCTGTGATTTCACAAAACTCCATTCTATGATTTGACACAACTCCATACTATGACATCACACACCTCCATCTATGACTTCACACACCTCCATTCTATGACTTCACAGACCTCGAATCTGTGACTTCACTCACCTCCACTCTATGACTTCACACTCCTCCATTCTGTGACTTCACACACCTTCATTCTGTGACTTCACACACCTCCATTCTATGACTTTACACACCTCCATTCTGTGACTTCATACACCTCCATTCTGTGACTTCACCCACCTCCATTCTGAGTTCACACACCTCCATTCTGAGTTCAAACACCTCCATTTTGTGACTTCACAGACCTCATTTCTGACTTCACACACCTCCATTGTATGACTTCACACACCTCCATTCTGTGACTTCACACACTTCCATTATGACGTCACCCACCTCCATTCTAGGAGTTCACACATCTCCATTCTATGACTTCACACACCTGCATTCTGACTTCACACACCTCCATTCTATGACTTCACAGACCTCGAATCTGTGAATTCACTCACCTCCACTCTATGACTTCACACTCCTCCATTCTATGACTTCCCACACCTCCTTTCTATGACTTCACAAACCCCATTCTATGACTTCACAGCTCCATTCTGACTTCACACACCTCAATTCTGTGACTTCACACACCTTCATTCTGACTTCACACACCTCCATTCTATGTTTTCACACACCTCCATTCTATGACTTCACACACCTCCATTTTGTGACTTCACACACCTAAATTCTATGACTTCACACACCTACATTGTGACTTCACACACCTCCATTCTATGAGTTCACACACCTCCATTCTGAGTTCACACACCTCCATTCTATGACTTCACACACCTCCGTTCTGACTTCACACAGCTCCATTCTGTGACTTCACAAAACTCCATTCTGTGATTTCACACACCTCCATACTATGACTTCACACACCTCCATCTATGACTTCACACACCTCCATTCTGAGTTCACACACCTCCATTCTGTGACTTCACACACCTCCATTCTGACTTCACACACCTTCATTTTATGACTTCACACACCTCCATTCTGTGACTTCTCACACCTCCATTCTATGACTTCACACACTTCCATTGTGACGTCACACAACTCCATTCTATGTGTTCACACATCTCCATTCCATGATTTCACACACCTCCATTCTGACTTCACACACCTCCATTCTATGACATGACAGACCTAGAATCTGTGACTTCACTCACCTCCACTCTATGACTTCACACTCCTCCATTCTATGACTTCCCACACCTCCTTTCTATGACTTCACCCACCTCAGTCTATGACTTCACACACCTCCATTCTGACTTCACACACCTCCATTCTGTGACTTCACAAACCTCCATTCTATGACTTCACACAACTCAATTCTATGACTTCACACACCTCCATTCTATGACTTCACACACCTCCATTCTTTGACTTCACACACCTCCATTCTATGACTTCAAACACCTTCATTCTTACTTCACAAACATCCATTCTGTGACTTCACACACCTCCATTCTCTGACTTCACACACCTCAATTCTGTGACTTGACACACCTCCATTCTGACTTCACACACCTCCATTCTATGTTTTCACACACCTCCATTCTATGACTTCACACACCTCCATTCTGTAACTTCACACACCTCCATTCTGACTTCACACCCCTCCATTCTGACTTCACACACCTCCATTCTGACTTCACACGGCTCCATTCTATGAATTCACACACCTCCATTCTGTGACTTCACACACCTCCGTTTTGCCTTCACACACTTCCAATCTGTGACTTCACACACCTCCATTCTGTGTCTTCACACACCTCTGTTGTTTCACTACACACACCTCCATTCTTTGACTTCACACACCGCCATTCCATGACTTCACAAACCTCCATTCTATGAGTTCACACACCTCCATTCTATGAGTTCACACACCTCCAATTTGACTTCACACATCTCCATTCTATGACTTCACACACCTTAATTCTTACTTCAGAAACATCTATTCTCTGACTTCACACACCTCCTTTCTATGACTTCACAAACCTCCATTCTGTGACTTCACACACCTCCATTCTGAGTTCACACACCTCCTTTCTATGACTTCACACACTTCCATTCTATGACTTCACACACCTCCATTCTGTGGCTTCACACACCTACATTCTGAGTTTTCACACCTCCATTCTGTGACTTCACACACCTCCATTCTGTGACTTCACACACCTCCATTCTGTGACTTCACACACCTCGATCCTATGACTTCACACACCTCCATTCTATGAATTAACACACCTCCATTCTGTGAGTTCACAAACCTCCATTCTATGACTTCACACACCTCCATTCTGTGACTTCACCCACCTCCATTCTATGAATTCACACACCTCCCTTCTGACTTCACACAGCTCCATTCTGTGATTTCACAAAACTCCATTCTATGATTTGACACAACTCCATACTATGACATCACACACCTCCATCTATGACTTCACACACCTCCATTCTATGACTTCACAGACCTCGAATCTGTGACTTCACTCACCTCCACTCTATGACTTCACACTCCTCCATTCTGTGACTTCACACACCTTCATTCTGTGACTTCACACACCTCCATTCTATGACTTTACACACCTCCATTCTGTGACTTCATACACCTCCATTCTGTGACTTCACCCACCTCCATTCTGAGTTCACACACCTCCATTCTGAGTTCAAACACCTCCATTTTGTGACTTCACAGACCTCATTTCTGACTTCACACACCTCCATTGTATGACTTCACACACCTCCATTCTGTGACTTCACACACTTCCATTATGACGTCACACACCTCCATTCTAGGAGTTCACACATCTCCATTCTATGACTTCACACACCTGCATTCTGACTTCACACACCTCCATTCTATGACTTCACAGACCTCGAATCTGTGAATTCACTCACCTCCACTCTATGACTTCACACTCCTCCATTCTATGACTTCCCACACCTCCTTTCTATGACTTCACAAACCCCATTCTATGACTTCACAGCTCCATTCTGACTTCACACACCTCAATTCTGTGACTTCACACACCTTCATTCTGACTTCACACACGTCCATTCTATGTTTTCACACACCTCCATTCTATGACTTCACACACCTCCATTTTGTGACTTCACACACCTAAATTCTATGACTTCACACACCTACATTGTGACTTCACACACCTCCATTCTATGAGTTCACACACCTCCATTCTGAGTTCACACACCTCCATTCTATGACTTCACACACCTCCGTTCTGGCTTCACACAGCTCCATTCTGTGACTTCACAAAACTCCATTCTGTGATTTCACACACCTCCATACTATGACTTCACACACCTCCATCTATGACTTCACACACCTCCATTCTGAGTTCACACACCTCCATTCTGTGACTTCACACACCTCCATTCTGACTTCACACACCTTCATTTTATGACTTCACACACCTCCATTCTGTGACTTCACACACTTCCATTGTGACGTCACACAACTCCATTCTATGTGTTCACACACCTTCATTCTATGACTTCACACACCTCCCTTCTGACTTCACACACCTCCATTCTGTGACTTCACAAAACTCCATTCTATGATTTCAAACACCTCCATAGTATGACTTCACACACCTCCATCTATGACTTCACACACCTCCATTCTGAGTTCACACACCTCCATTCTGTGACTTCACACACCTCCATTCTGACTTCACACACCTCCATTTTATGACTTCACACACATCCATTCTGTGACTTCACACACTTCCATTATGACATCACACACCTCCATTCTATGAGTTCACACATCTCCATTCTATGACTTCACACACCTGCATTCTGACTTCACACACCTCCATTCTATGACTTCACAGACCTCGAATCTGTGACTTCACTCACCTCCACTCTATGACTTCACACTCCTCCATTCTATGACTTCCCACACCTCCTTTCTATGACTTCACCCAACCCCATTCTATGACTTCACACCTCCATTCTGACTTCGCACACCTCCATTCTGTGATTTCACACACCTTCATTCTTTTTTCACAAACATCCATTCTCTGACTTCACACACCTCCATTCTATGACTTCACAAACCTCTATTCTGTGACTTCACACACCTCAATTCTGAGTTCACACACCTCCTTTCTATGACTTCACACACTTCCATTCTATGACTTCACACACCTCCATTCTGTGGCTTCACACACCTACATTCTGAGTTCACACACCTCCATTCTGTGACTTCACACACCTCCATTCTGTGACTTCACACACCTCCATTCTGTGACTTCACACACCTCGATCCTATGACTTCACACCTCCAATCTATGAATTCACACACCTCCATTTTGTGATTTCACAAACCTCCATTCTATGACTTCACACACCTCCATTCTGTGACTTCATACAACTCCATTCTGAGTTCACACACCTCCATTCTATGACTTCACACATCTCCATTCTATGACTTCACTCACCTCCATTCTGACTTCACACACCTCCATTCTGACTTCACACACCTCAATTCTGTGACTTCCCACACCTCCATTCTATGATTTCACACACTTGCATTCTATGACTTCACACACCTCCATTCTATGACTTCACACACCTCATTTCTGAGTTGACAAACCTCCATTCTGTGATTTAACACACCTCCAATCTGACTTCACACACCTCCATTCTATGACTTCACACACCTCCATTCGTTGACATCAAAAACCACCATTCTATGACTTCACACAACTCCATTTTGACTTCACACACCTCGCTTCTATGAGTTCACACACCTCCATTTTATGACTTCACACACCTCCATTCTATGACTTCACACACCTCAATTCTATGACTTCACACACCTCCATTCTATGACTTCACACACCTCCATTCTGTGACTTCACACACCTCCACTCTATGACTTCAAACACCTTCATTCTTACTTCACAAACATCCATTCTGTGACTTCACACACCTCTCTTCTGTAACTTCACACCTGCATTCTGACTTCACACACCTCTATTCTGTGAATTCACACACCTCAATTCTGTGACTTCACACACCTCCATTCTGACTTCACACACCTCCATTCTATGACTTCACACACCTCCATTCTGTGACTTCACACACCTCCATTCTGACTTCACACACCTCCATTCTGACTTCACACTGCTCCATTCTATGACTTCACACACCTCCATTCTGTGACTTCACACACCTCCATTCTATGACTTCACACACCTCCACTGTGATTTCACACACCTCCATTCTATGAGTTCACACACCTCCATTGTGACTTCACACACCTCAGTTCTATGACTTCACACACCTCCATTCTGACTTCACACACCTCCATTCTGTGACTTCAAGCACTTCCATTTTATGATTTCACACACCTCCATTCTATGAATTCACACACCTCCATTCTGTGACTTCACACACCTTCATTCTGTGACTTCACACACCTCCATTCTATGACTTTACACACCTCCATTCTGTGACTTCATACACCTCCATTCTATGACTTCACACAACTCCATTGTGACTTCACACACCTCAATTCTTTGATTTCACACACCTCCATTCTGACTTCACACACCTCCATTCTATGACTTCACACACCTCCCTTCTGACTTCACACAGCTCCATTCTGTGATTTCACAAAACTCCATTCTATGATTTGACACAACTCCATACTATGACATCACACACCTCCATCTATGACTTCACACACCTCCATTCTATGACTTCACAGACCTCGAATCTGTGACTTCACTCACCTCCACTCTATGACTTCACACTCCTCCATTCTGTGACTTCACACACCTTCATTCTGTGACTTCACACACCTCCATTCTATGACTTTACACACCTCCATTCTGTGACTTCATACACCTCCATTCTGTCCCTTCACCCACCTCCATTCTGAGTTCACACACCTCCATTCTGAGTTCAAACACCTCCATTTTGTGACTTCACAGACCTCATTTCTGACTTCACACACCTCCATTGTATGACTTCACACACCTCCATTCTGTGACTTCACACACTTCCATTATGACGTCACCCACCTCCATTCTAGGAGTTCACACATCTCCATTCTATGACTTCACACACCTGCATTCTGACTTCACACACCTCCATTCTATGACTTCACAGACCTCGAATCTGTGAATTCACTCACCTCCACTCTATGACTTCACACTCCTCCATTCTATGACTTCCCACACCTCCTTTCTATGACTTCACAAACCCCATTCTATGACTTCACAGCTCCATTCTGACTTCACACACCTCAATTCTGTGACTTCACACACCTTCATTCTGACTTCACACACCTCCATTCTATGTTTTCACACACCTCCATTCTATGACTTCACACACCTCCATTTTGTGACTTCACACACCTAAATTCTATGACTTCACACACCTACATTGTGACTTCACACACCTCCATTCTATGAGTTCACACACCTCCATTCTGAGTTCACACACCTCCATTCTATGACTTCACACACCTCCGTTCTGACTTCACACAGCTCCATTCTGTGACTTCACAAAACTCCATTCTGTGATTTCACACACCTCCATACTATGACTTCACACACCTCCATCTATGACTTCACACACCTCCATTCTGAGTTCACACACCTCCATTCTGTGACTTCACACACCTCCATTCTGACTTCACACACCTTCATTTTATGACTTCACACACCTCCATTCTGTGACTTCTCACACCTCCATTCTATGACTTCACACACTTCCATTGTGACGTCACACAACTCCATTCTATGTGTTCACACATCTCCATTCCATGATTTCACACACCTCCATTCTGACTTCACACACCTCCATTCTATGACATGACAGACCTAGAATCTGTGACTTCACTCACCTCCACTCTATGACTTCACACTCCTCCATTCTATGACTTCCCACACCTCCTTTCTATGACTTCACCCACCTCAGTCTATGACTTCACACACCTCCATTCTGACTTCACACACCTCCATTCTGTGACTTCACAAACCTCCATTCTATGACTTCACACAACTCAATTCTATGACTTCACACACCTCCATTCTATGACTTCACACACCTCCATTCTTTGACTTCACACACCTCCATTCTATGACTTCAAACACCTTCATTCTTACTTCACAAACATCCATTCTGTGACTTCACACACCTCCATTCTCTGACTTCACACACCTCAATTCTGTGACTTGACACACCTCCATTCTGACTTCACACACCTCCATTCTATGTTTTCACACACCTCCATTCTATGACTTCACACACCTCCATTCTGTAACTTCACACACCTCCATTCTGACTTCACACCCCTCCATTCTGACTTCACACACCTCCATTCTGACTTCACACGGCTCCATTCTATGAATTCACACACCTCCATTCTGTGACTTCACACACCTCCGTTTTGCCTTCACACACTTCCAATCTGTGACTTCACACACCTCCATTCTGTGTCTTCACACACCTCTGTTGTTTCACTACACACACCTCCATTCTTTGACATCACACACCGCCATTCCATGACTTCACAAACCTCCATTCTGTGATTTCACACACCTTCATTGTGTGACTTCACACACCTCCATTCTATGACTTCACACACCTCCATTCTGTGATTTCACACACCTTCATTCTTTTTTCACAAACATCCATTCTCTGACTTCACACACCTCCATTCTATGACTTCACAAACCTCTATTCTGTGACTTCACACACCTCAATTCTGAGTTCACACACCTCCTTTCTATGACTTCACACACTTCCATTCTATGACTTCACACACCTCCATTCTGTGGCTTCACACACCTACATTCTGAGTTCACACACCTCCATTCTGTGACTTCACACACCTCCATTCTGTGACTTCACACACCTCCATTCTGTGACTTCACACACCTCGATCCTATGACTTCACACCTCCAATCTATGAATTCACACACCTCCATTTTGTGATTTCACAAACCTCCATTCTATGACTTCACACACCTCCATTCTGTGACTTCATACAACTCCATTCTGAGTTCACACACCTCCATTCTATGACTTCACACATCTCCATTCTATGACTTCACTCACCTCCATTCTGACTTCACACACCTCCATTCTGACTTCACACACCTCAATTCTGTGACTTCCCACACCTCCATTCTATGATTTCACACACTTGCATTCTATGACTTCACACACCTCCATTCTATGACTTCACACACCTCATTTCTGAGTTGACAAACCTCCATTCTGTGATTTAACACACCTCCAATCTGACTTCACACACCTCCATTCTATGACTTCACACACCTCCATTCGTTGACATCAAAAACCACCATTCTATGACTTCACACAACTCCATTTTGACTTCACACACCTCGCTTCTATGAGTTCACACACCTCCATTTTATGACTTCACACACCTCCATTCTATGACTTCACACACCTCAATTCTATGACTTCACACACCTCCATTCTATGACTTCACACACCTCCATTCTGTGACTTCACACACCTCCACTCTATGACTTCAAACACCTTCATTCTTACTTCACAAACATCCATTCTGTGACTTCACACACCTCTCTTCTGTAACTTCACACCTGCATTCTGACTTCACACACCTCTATTCTGTGAATTCACACACCTCAATTCTGTGACTTCACACACCTCCATTCTGACTTCACACACCTCCATTCTATGACTTCACACACCTCCATTCTGTGACTTCACACACCTCCATTCTGACTTCACACACCTCCATTCTGACTTCACACTGCTCCATTCTATGACTTCACACACCTCCATTCTGTGACTTCACACACCTCCATTCTATGACTTCACACACCTCCACTGTGATTTCACACACCTCCATTCTATGAGTTCACACACCTCCATTGTGACTTCACACACCTCAGTTCTATGACTTCACACACCTCCATTCTGACTTCACACACCTCCATTCTGTGACTTCAAGCACTTCCATTTTATGATTTCACACACCTCCATTCTATGAATTCACACACCTCCATTCTGTGACTTCACACACCTTCATTCTGTGACTTCACACACCTCCATTCTATGACTTTACACACCTCCATTCTGTGACTTCATACACCTCCATTCTATGACTTCACACAACTCCATTGTGACTTCACACACCTCAATTCTTTGATTTCACACACCTCCATTCTGACTTCACACACCTCCATTCTATGACTTCACACACCTCCCTTCTGACTTCACACAGCTCCATTCTGTGATTTCACAAAACTCCATTCTATGATTTGACACAACTCCATACTATGACATCACACACCTCCATCTATGACTTCACACACCTCCATTCTATGACTTCACAGACCTCGAATCTGTGACTTCACTCACCTCCACTCTATGACTTCACACTCCTCCATTCTGTGACTTCACACACCTTCATTCTGTGACTTCACACACCTCCATTCTATGACTTTACACACCTCCATTCTGTGACTTCATACACCTCCATTCTGTGACTTCACCCACCTCCATTCTGAGTTCACACACCTCCATTCTGAGTTCAAACACCTCCATTTTGTGACTTCACAGACCTCATTTCTGACTTCACACACCTCCATTGTATGACTTCACACACCTCCATTCTGTGACTTCACACACTTCCATTATGACGTCACCCACCTCCATTCTAGGAGTTCACACATCTCCATTCTATGACTTCACACACCTGCATTCTGACTTCACACACCTCCATTCTATGACTTCACAGACCTCGAATCTGTGAATTCACTCACCTCCACTCTATGACTTCACACTCCTCCATTCTATGACTTCCCACACCTCCTTTCTATGACTTCACAAACCCCATTCTATGACTTCACAGCTCCATTCTGACTTCACACACCTCAATTCTGTGACTTCACACACCTTCATTCTGACTTCACACACCTCCATTCTATGTTTTCACACACCTCCATTCTATGACTTCACACACCTCCATTTTGTGACTTCACACACCTAAATTCTATGACTTCACACACCTACATTGTGACTTCACACACCTCCATTCTATGAGTTCACACACCTCCATTCTGAGTTCACACACCTCCATTCTATGACTTCACACACCTCCGTTCTGACTTCACACAGCTCCATTCTGTGACTTCACAAAACTCCATTCTGTGATTTCACACACCTCCATACTATGACTTCACACACCTCCATCTATGACTTCACACACCTCCATTCTGAGTTCACACACCTCCATTCTGTGACTTCACACACCTCCATTCTGACTTCACACACCTTCATTTTATGACTTCACACACCTCCATTCTGTGACTTCTCACACCTCCATTCTATGACTTCACACACTTCCATTGTGACGTCACACAACTCCATTCTATGTGTTCACACATCTCCATTCCATGATTTCACACACCTCCATTCTGACTTCACACACCTCCATTCTATGACATGACAGACCTAGAATCTGTGACTTCACTCACCTCCACTCTATGACTTCACACTCCTCCATTCTATGACTTCCCACACCTCCTTTCTATGACTTCACCCACCTCAGTCTATGACTTCACACACCTCCATTCTGACTTCACACACCTCCATTCTGTGACTTCACAAACCTCCATTCTATGACTTCACACAACTCAATTCTATGACTTCACACACCTCCATTCTATGACTTCACACACCTCCATTCTTTGACTTCACACACCTCCATTCTATGACTTCAAACACCTTCATTCTTACTTCACAAACATCCATTCTGTGACTTCACACACCTCCATTCTCTGACTTCACACACCTCAATTCTGTGACTTGACACACCTCCATTCTGACTTCACACACCTCCATTCTATGTTTTCACACACCTCCATTCTATGACTTCACACACCTCCATTCTGTAACTTCACACACCTCCATTCTGACTTCACACCCCTCCATTCTGACTTCACACACCTCCATTCTGACTTCACACGGCTCCATTCTATGAATTCACACACCTCCATTCTGTGACTTCACACACCTCCGTTTTGCCTTCACACACTTCCAATCTGTGACTTCACACACCTCCATTCTGTGTCTTCACACACCTCTGTTGTTTCACTACACACACCTCCATTCTTTGACTTCACACACCGCCATTCCATGACTTCACAAACCTCCATTCTATGAGTTCACACACCTCCATTCTATGAGTTCACACACCTCCAATTTGACTTCACACATCTCCATTCTATGACTTCACACACCTTCATTCTTACTTCAGAAACATCTATTCTCTGACTTCACACACCTCCTTTCTATGACTTCACAAACCTCCATTCTGTGACTTCACACACCTCCATTCTGAGTTCACACACCTCCTTTCTATGACTTCACACACTTCCATTCTATGACTTCACACACCTCCATTCTGTGGCTTCACACACCTACATTCTGAGTTTTCACACCTCCATTCTGTGACTTCACACACCTCCATTCTGTGACTTCACACACCTCCATTCTGTGACTTCACACACCTCGATCCTATGACTTCACACACCTCCATTCTATGAATTAACACACCTCCATTCTGTGAGTTCACAAACCTCCATTCTATGACTTCACACACCTCCATTCTGTGACTTCACCCACCTCCATTCTATGAATTCACACACCTCCCTTCTGACTTCACACAGCTCCATTCTGTGATTTCACAAAACTCCATTCTATGATTTGACACAACTCCATACTATGACATCACACACCTCCATCTATGACTTCACACACCTCCATTCTATGACTTCACAGACCTCGAATCTGTGACTTCACTCACCTCCACTCTATGACTTCACACTCCTCCATTCTGTGACTTCACACACCTTCATTCTGTGACTTCACACACCTCCATTCTATGACTTTACACACCTCCATTCTGTGACTTCATACACCTCCATTCTGTGACTTCACCCACCTCCATTCTGAGTTCACACACCTCCATTCTGAGTTCAAACACCTCCATTTTGTGACTTCACAGACCTCATTTCTGACTTCACACACCTCCATTGTATGACTTCACACACCTCCATTCTGTGACTTCACACACTTCCATTATGACGTCACACACCTCCATTCTAGGAGTTCACACATCTCCATTCTATGACTTCACACACCTGCATTCTGACTTCACACACCTCCATTCTATGACTTCACAGACCTCGAATCTGTGAATTCACTCACCTCCACTCTATGACTTCACACTCCTCCATTCTATGACTTCCCACACCTCCTTTCTATGACTTCACAAACCCCATTCTATGACTTCACAGCTCCATTCTGACTTCACACACCTCAATTCTGTGACTTCACACACCTTCATTCTGACTTCACACACGTCCATTCTATGTTTTCACACACCTCCATTCTATGACTTCACACACCTCCATTTTGTGACTTCACACACCTAAATTCTATGACTTCACACACCTACATTGTGACTTCACACACCTCCATTCTATGAGTTCACACACCTCCATTCTGAGTTCACACACCTCCATTCTATGACTTCACACACCTCCGTTCTGACTTCACACAGCTCCATTCTGTGACTTCACAAAACTCCATTCTGTGATTTCACACACCTCCATACTATGACTTCACACACCTCCATCTATGACTTCACACACCTCCATTCTGAGTTCACACACCTCCATTCTGTGACTTCACACACCTCCATTCTGACTTCACACACCTTCATTTTATGACTTCACACACCTCCATTCTGTGACTTCTCACACCTCCATTCTATGACTTCACACACTTCCATTGTGACGTCACACAACTCCATTCTATGTGTTCACACATCTCCATTCCATGATTTCACACACCTCCATTCTGACTTCACACACCTCCATTCTATGACATGACAGACCTAGAATCTGTGACTTCACTTACCTCCACTCTATGACTTCACACTCCTCCATTCTATGACTTCCCACACCTCCTTTCTATGACTTCACCCACCTCAGTCTATGACTTCACACACCTCCATTCTGACTTCACACACCTCCATTCTGTGACTTCACACACCTCCATTCTATGACTTCACACAACTCAATTCTATGACTTCACACATCTCCATTCTATGACTTCACACACCTCCATTCTTTGACTTCACACACCTCCATTCTATGACTTCAAACACCTTCATTCTTACTTCACAAACATCCATTCTGTGACTTCACACACCTCCATTCTCTGACTTCACACACCTCAATTCTGTGACTTGACACACCTCCATTCTGACTTCACACACCTCCATTCTATGTTTTCACACACCTCCATTCTATGACTTCACACACCTCCATTCTGTAACTTCACACACCTCCATTCTGACTTCACACCCCTCCATTCTGACTTCACACACCTCCATTCTGACTTCACACGGCTCCATTCTATGAATTCACACACCTCCATTCTGTGACTTCACACACCTCCGTTTTGCCTTCACACACTTCCAATCTGTGACTTCACACACCTCCATTCTGTGTCTTCACACACCTCTGTTGTTTCACTACACACACCTCCATTCTTTGACATCACACACCGCCATTCCATGACTTCACAAACCTCCATTCTGTGATTTCACACACCTTCATTGTGTGACTTCACACACCTCCATTCTATGACTTCACACACCTCCATTCTGTGATTTCACACACCTTCATTCTTTTTTCACAAACATCCATTCTCTGACTTCACACACCTCCATTCTATGACTTCACAAACCTCTATTCTGTGACTTCACACACCTCAATTCTGAGTTCACACACCTCCTTTCTATGACTTCACACACTTCCATTCTATGACTTCACACACCTCCATTCTGTGGCTTCACACACCTACATTCTGAGTTCACACACCTCCATTCTGTGACTTCACACACCTCCATTCTGTGACTTCACACACCTCCATTCTGTGACTTCACACACCTCGATCCTATGACTTCACACCTCCAATCTATGAATTCACACACCTCCATTTTGTGATTTCACAAACCTCCATTCTATGACTTCACACACCTCCATTCTGTGACTTCATACAACTCCATTCTGAGTTCACACACCTCCATTCTATGACTTCACACATCTCCATTCTATGACTTCACTCACCTCCATTCTGACTTCACACACCTCCATTCTGACTTCACACACCTCAATTCTGTGACTTCCCACACCTCCATTCTATGATTTCACACACTTGCATTCTATGACTTCACACACCTCCATTCTATGACTTCACACACCTCATTTCTGAGTTGACAAACCTCCATTCTGTGATTTAACACACCTCCAATCTGACTTCACACACCTCCATTCTATGACTTCACACACCTCCATTCGTTGACATCAAAAACCACCATTCTATGACTTCACACAACTCCATTTTGACTTCACACACCTCGCTTCTATGAGTTCACACACCTCCATTTTATGACTTCACACACCTCCATTCTATGACTTCACACACCTCAATTCTATGACTTCACACACCTCCATTCTATGACTTCACACACCTCCATTCTGTGACTTCACACACCTCCACTCTATGACTTCAAACACCTTCATTCTTACTTCACAAACATCCATTCTGTGACTTCACACACCTCTCTTCTGTAACTTCACACCTGCATTCTGACTTCACACACCTCTATTCTGTGAATTCACACACCTCAATTCTGTGACTTCACACACCTCCATTCTGACTTCACACACCTCCATTCTATGACTTCACACACCTCCATTCTGTGACTTCACACACCTCCATTCTGACTTCACACACCTCCATTCTGACTTCACACTGCTCCATTCTATGACTTCACACACCTCCATTCTGTGACTTCACACACCTCCATTCTATGACTTCACACACCTCCACTGTGATTTCACACACCTCCATTCTATGAGTTCACACACCTCCATTGTGACTTCACACACCTCAGTTCTATGACTTCACACACCTCCATTCTGACTTCACACACCTCCATTCTGTGACTTCAAGCACTTCCATTTTATGATTTCACACACCTCCATTCTATGAATTCACACACCTCCATTCTGTGACTTCACACACCTTCATTCTGTGACTTCACACACCTCCATTCTATGACTTTACACACCTCCATTCTGTGACTTCATACACCTCCATTCTATGACTTCACACAACTCCATTGTGACTTCACACACCTCAATTCTTTGATTTCACACACCTCCATTCTGACTTCACACACCTCCATTCTATGACTTCACACACCTCCCTTCTGACTTCACACAGCTCCATTCTGTGATTTCACAAAACTCCATTCTATGATTTGACACAACTCCATACTATGACATCACACACCTCCATCTATGACTTCACACACCTCCATTCTATGACTTCACAGACCTCGAATCTGTGACTTCACTCACCTCCACTCTATGACTTCACACTCCTCCATTCTGTGACTTCACACACCTTCATTCTGTGACTTCACACACCTCCATTCTATGACTTTACACACCTCCATTCTGTGACTTCATACACCTCCATTCTGTGACTTCACCCACCTCCATTCTGAGTTCACACACCTCCATTCTGAGTTCAAACACCTCCATTTTGTGACTTCACAGACCTCATTTCTGACTTCACACACCTCCATTGTATGACTTCACACACCTCCATTCTGTGACTTCACACACTTCCATTATGACGTCACCCACCTCCATTCTAGGAGTTCACACATCTCCATTCTATGACTTCACACACCTGCATTCTGACTTCACACACCTCCATTCTATGACTTCACAGACCTCGAATCTGTGAATTCACTCACCTCCACTCTATGACTTCACACTCCTCCATTCTATGACTTCCCACACCTCCTTTCTATGACTTCACAAACCCCATTCTATGACTTCACAGCTCCATTCTGACTTCACACACCTCAATTCTGTGACTTCACACACCTTCATTCTGACTTCACACACCTCCATTCTATGTTTTCACACACCTCCATTCTATGACTTCACACACCTCCATTTTGTGACTTCACACACCTAAATTCTATGACTTCACACACCTACATTGTGACTTCACACACCTCCATTCTATGAGTTCACACACCTCCATTCTGAGTTCACACACCTCCATTCTATGACTTCACACACCTCCGTTCTGACTTCACACAGCTCCATTCTGTGACTTCACAAAACTCCATTCTGTGATTTCACACACCTCCATACTATGACTTCACACACCTCCATCTATGACTTCACACACCTCCATTCTGAGTTCACACACCTCCATTCTGTGACTTCACACACCTCCATTCTGACTTCACACACCTTCATTTTATGACTTCACACACCTCCATTCTGTGACTTCTCACACCTCCATTCTATGACTTCACACACTTCCATTGTGACGTCACACAACTCCATTCTATGTGTTCACACATCTCCATTCCATGATTTCACACACCTCCATTCTGACTTCACACACCTCCATTCTATGACATGACAGACCTAGAATCTGTGACTTCACTCACCTCCACTCTATGACTTCACACTCCTCCATTCTATGACTTCCCACACCTCCTTTCTATGACTTCACCCACCTCAGTCTATGACTTCACACACCTCCATTCTGACTTCACACACCTCCATTCTGTGACTTCACAAACCTCCATTCTATGACTTCACACAACTCAATTCTATGACTTCACACACCTCCATTCTATGACTTCACACACCTCCATTCTTTGACTTCACACACCTCCATTCTATGACTTCAAACACCTTCATTCTTACTTCACAAACATCCATTCTGTGACTTCACACACCTCCATTCTCTGACTTCACACACCTCAATTCTGTGACTTGACACACCTCCATTCTGACTTCACACACCTCCATTCTATGTTTTCACACACCTCCATTCTATGACTTCACACACCTCCATTCTGTAACTTCACACACCTCCATTCTGACTTCACACCCCTCCATTCTGACTTCACACACCTCCATTCTGACTTCACACGGCTCCATTCTATGAATTCACACACCTCCATTCTGTGACTTCACACACCTCCGTTTTGCCTTCACACACTTCCAATCTGTGACTTCACACACCTCCATTCTGTGTCTTCACACACCTCTGTTGTTTCACTACACACACCTCCATTCTTTGACTTCACACACCGCCATTCCATGACTTCACAAACCTCCATTCTATGAGTTCACACACCTCCATTCTATGAGTTCACACACCTCCAATTTGACTTCACACATCTCCATTCTATGACTTCACACACCTTCATTCTTACTTCAGAAACATCTATTCTCTGACTTCACACACCTCCTTTCTATGACTTCACAAACCTCCATTCTGTGACTTCACACACCTCCATTCTGAGTTCACACACCTCCTTTCTATGACTTCACACACTTCCATTCTATGACTTCACACACCTCCATTCTGTGGCTTCACACACCTACATTCTGAGTTTTCACACCTCCATTCTGTGACTTCACACACCTCCATTCTGTGACTTCACACACCTCCATTCTGTGACTTCACACACCTCGATCCTATGACTTCACACACCTCCATTCTATGAATTAACACACCTCCATTCTGTGAGTTCACAAACCTCCATTCTATGACTTCACACACCTCCATTCTGTGACTTCACCCACCTCCATTCTATGAATTCACACACCTCCCTTCTGACTTCACACAGCTCCATTCTGTGATTTCACAAAACTCCATTCTATGATTTGACACAACTCCATACTATGACATCACACACCTCCATCTATGACTTCACACACCTCCATTCTATGACTTCACAGACCTCGAATCTGTGACTTCACTCACCTCCACTCTATGACTTCACACTCCTCCATTCTGTGACTTCACACACCTTCATTCTGTGACTTCACACACCTCCATTCTATGACTTTACACACCTCCATTCTGTGACTTCATACACCTCCATTCTGTGACTTCACCCACCTCCATTCTGAGTTCACACACCTCCATTCTGAGTTCAAACACCTCCATTTTGTGACTTCACAGACCTCATTTCTGACTTCACACACCTCCATTGTATGACTTCACACACCTCCATTCTGTGACTTCACACACTTCCATTATGACGTCACACACCTCCATTCTAGGAGTTCACACATCTCCATTCTATGACTTCACACACCTGCATTCTGACTTCACACACCTCCATTCTATGACTTCACAGACCTCGAATCTGTGAATTCACTCACCTCCACTCTATGACTTCACACTCCTCCATTCTATGACTTCCCACACCTCCTTTCTATGACTTCACAAACCCCATTCTATGACTTCACAGCTCCATTCTGACTTCACACACCTCAATTCTGTGACTTCACACACCTTCATTCTGACTTCACACACGTCCATTCTATGTTTTCACACACCTCCATTCTATGACTTCACACACCTCCATTTTGTGACTTCACACACCTAAATTCTATGACTTCACACACCTACATTGTGACTTCACACACCTCCATTCTATGAGTTCACACACCTCCATTCTGAGTTCACACACCTCCATTCTATGACTTCACACACCTCCGTTCTGACTTCACACAGCTCCATTCTGTGACTTCACAAAACTCCATTCTGTGATTTCACACACCTCCATACTATGACTTCACACACCTCCATCTATGACTTCACACACCTCCATTCTGAGTTCACACACCTCCATTCTGTGACTTCACACACCTCCATTCTGACTTCACACACCTTCATTTTATGACTTCACACACCTCCATTCTGTGACTTCTCACACCTCCATTCTATGACTTCACACACTTCCATTGTGACGTCACACAACTCCATTCTATGTGTTCACACATCTCCATTCCATGATTTCACACACCTCCATTCTGACTTCACACACCTCCATTCTATGACATGACAGACCTAGAATCTGTGACTTCACTTACCTCCACTCTATGACTTCACACTCCTCCATTCTATGACTTCCCACACCTCCTTTCTATGACTTCACCCACCTCAGTCTATGACTTCACACACCTCCATTCTGACTTCACACACCTCCATTCTGTGACTTCACACACCTCCATTCTATGACTTCACACAACTCAATTCTATGACTTCACACATCTCCATTCTATGACTTCACACACCTCCATTCTTTGACTTCACACACCTCCATTCTATGACTTCAAACACCTTCATTCTTACTTCACAAACATCCATTCTGTGACTTCACACACCTCCATTCTCTGACTTCACACACCTCAATTCTGTGACTTGACACACCTCCATTCTGACTTCACACACCTCCATTCTATGTTTTCACACACCTCCATTCTATGACTTCACACACCTCCATTCTGTAACTTCACACACCTCCATTCTGACTTCACACCCCTCCATTCTGACTTCACACACCTCCATTCTGACTTCACACGGCTCCATTCTATGAATTCACACACCTCCATTCTGTGACTTCACACACCTCCGTTTTGCCTTCACACACTTCCAATCTGTGACTTCACACACCTCCATTCTGTGTCTTCACACACCTCTGTTGTTTCACTACACACACCTCCATTCTTTGACTTCACACACCGCCATTCCATGACTTCACAAACCTCCATTCTATGAGTTCACACACCTCCATTCTATGAGTTCACACACCTCCAATTTGACTTCACACATCTCCATTCTATGACTTCACACACCTTCATTCTTACTTCAGAAACATCTATTCTCTGACTTCACACACCTCCTTTCTATGACTTCACAAACCTCCATTCTGTGACTTCACACACCTCCATTCTGAGTTCACACACCTCCTTTCTATGACTTCACACACTTCCATTCTATGACTTCACACACCTCCATTCTGTGGCTTCACACACCTACATTCTGAGTTTTCACACCTCCATTCTGTGACTTCACACACCTCCATTCTGTGACTTCACACACCTCCATTCTGTGACTTCACACACCTCGATCCTATGACTTCACACACCTCCATTCTATGAATTAACACACCTCCATTTTGTGAGTTCACAAACCTCCATTCTATGACTTCACACACCTCCATTCTGTGACTTCACCCACCTCCATTCTATGAATTCACACACCTCCATTTTATGACTTCACACACCTGCATTCTATGACTTCACACACCTCCATTCTGTGACTTCACACACCTCCATTCTATGACTTCACAAACCTCCATTCTGAGTTCACAGACCTCCATTCTATGACTTCACACATCTCCATTCTATGACTTCACTCACCTCCATTCTGACTTCACACACCTCCATTCTGACTTCACACACCTCAATTCTGTGACTTCCCACACCTCCATTCTATGACTTCACACACTTCCATTCTATGATTTTACACACCTACATTCTATGACTTCACACACCTCATTTCTGAGTTGACACACCTCCATTCTGTGATTTCACACACCCCCAATCTGACTTCACACACCTCCATTCTGACTTCACACACCTCCATTGTATGACTTCACACACCTCCATTCTGTGACTTCACACACTTCCATTATGACGTCACACACTTCCATTCTATGAGTTCACACATCTCCATTCTATGACTTCACACACCTCGAATGTGTGACTTCACTCACCTCCACTCTATGACTTCACACTTCTCCATTCTATGACTTCCCACAGCTCCTTTCTATGACTTCACCCAACCCCATTCTATGACTTCACACCTCCATTCTGACTTCACACACCTCCATTCTGTGAATTCACACACCTCCCTTCTATGACTTCACACATCTCCATTCTTTGACTTCACAAACCTTCATTCTTACTTCAGAAACATCCATTCTCTGACTTCACACACCTCCATTCTATGACTTCACAAACCTCCATTCTGTGACTTCACACACCTCCATTCTGAGTTCACACACCTCCTATCCATGACTTCACACACTTCCATTCTATGACTTCACACACATGCATTCTGTTGCTTCGCACACCTACATTCTGAGTTCACACACCTCCATTCTGTGACTTCACACACCTCCATTCTCCGACTTCACACACCTCCATTCTATGACTTCAAACGTCCATTTTGACTTCACACAACTCCAATATATAACTTCAAACACCTCCATTCTGTGACTTCACACACCTCAATTCTGTGATTTCACACACCTTCATTCTGACTTCACACACCTCCATTCTATGTTTTCACACACCTCCATTCTATGACTTCACACACCTCCATTTTGTGACTTCACACACCTAAATTCTATGACTTCACACACCTACATTGTGACTTCACACACCTCCATTCTATGAGTTCACACACCTCCATTCTGACTTCACACACCTCCATTCTATGACTTCACACACCTCCGTTCTGACTTCACACAGCTCCATTCTGTGACTTCACAAAACTCCATTCTGTGATTTCACACACCTCCATACTATGACTTCACACACCTCCATCTATGACTTCACACACCTCCATTCTGAGTTCACACACCTCCATTCTGTGACTTCACACACCTCCATTCTGACTTCACACACCTTCATTTTATGACTTCACACACCTCATTCTGTGACTTCTCACACCTCCATTCTATGACTTCACACACCTCAATTCTATGACTTCACACACCTCCATTCTATGACTTCACACACCTCCATTCTTTGACTTCACATACCTCCATTCTATGACTTCAAACACCTTCATTCTCACTTCACAAACATCCATTCTGTGACTTCACACACCTCCATTCTATGACTTCACACACCTCAATTCTGTGACTTGGCACACCTCCATTCTGACTTCACACACCTCCATTCTATGATTTCACAAACCTCCATTCTATGACTTCACACACCTCCATTCTGTGACTTCACACACCTCCATTCTGTGACTTCATACACCTCCATTCTGTGACTTCACCCACCTCCATTCTGAGTTCACACACCTCCATTCTGAGTTCAAACACCTCCATTTTGTGACTTCACAGACCTCATTTCTGACTTCACACACCTCCATTGTATGACTTCACACACCTCCATTCTGTGACTTCACACACTTCCATTATGACGTCACACACCTCCATTCTAGGAGTTCACACATCTCCATTCTATGACTTCACACACCTGCATTCTGACTTCACACACCTCCATTCTATGACTTCACAGACCTCGAATCTGTGAATTCACTCACCTCCACTCTATGACTTCACACTCCTCCATTCTATGACTTCCCACACCTCCTTTCTATGACTTCACAAACCCCATTCTATGACTTCACAGCTAGATTCTGACTTCACACACCTCAATTCTGTGACTTCACACACCTTCATTCTGACTTCACACACCTCCATTCTATGTTTTCACACACCTCCATTCTATGACTTCACACACCTCCATTTTGTGACTTCACACACCTAAATTCTATGACTTCACACACCTACATTGTGACTTCACACACCTCCATTCTATGAGTTCACACACCTCCATTCTGAGTTCACACACCTCCATTCTATGACTTCACACACCTCCGTTCTGACTTCACACAGCTCCATTCTGTGACTTCACAAAACTCCATTCTGTGATTTCACACACCTCCATACTATGACTTCACACACCTCCATCTATGACTTCACACACCTCCATTCTGAGTTCACACACCTCCATTCTGTGACTTCACACACCTCCATTCTGACTTCACACACCTTCATTTTATGACTTCACACACCTCCATTCTGTGACTTCTCACACCTCCATTCTATGACTTCACACACTTCCATTGTGACGTCACACAACTCCATTCTATGTGTTCACACATCTCCATTCCATGATTTCACACACCTCCATTCTGACTTCACACACCTCCATTCTATGACATGACAGACCTAGAATCTGTGACTTCACTCACCTCCACTCTATGACTTCACACTCCTCCATTCTATGACTTCCCACACCTCCTTTCTATGACTTCACCCACCTCAGTCTATGACTTCACACACCTCCATTCTGACTTCACACACCTCCATTCTGTGACTTCATACACCTCCATTCTGTGACTTCACCCACCTCCATTCTGAGTTCACACACCTCCATTCTGAGTTCAAACACCTCCATTTTGTGACTTCACAGACCTCATTTCTGACTTCACACACCTCCATTGTATGACTTCACACACCTCCATTCTGTGACTTCACACACTTCCATTATGACGTCACCCACCTCCATTCTAGGAGTTCACACATCTCCATTCTATGACTTCACACACCTGCATTCTGACTTCACACACCTCCATTCTATGACTTCACAGACCTCGAATCTGTGAATTCACTCACCTCCACTCTATGACTTCACACTCCTCCATTCTATGACTTCCCACACCTCCTTTCTATGACTTCACAAACCCCATTCTATGACTTCACAGCTCCATTCTGACTTCACACACCTCAATTCTGTGACTTCACACACCTAATTCTGACTTCACACACCTCCATTCTATGTTTTCACACACCTCCATTCTATGACTTCACACACCTCCATTTTGTGACTTCACACACCTAAATTCTATGACTTCACACACCTACATTGTGACTTCACACACCTCCATTCTATGAGTTCACACACCTCCATTCTGAGTTCACACACCTCCATTCTATGACTTCACACACCTCCGTTCTGACTTCACACAGCTCCATTCTGTGACTTCACAAAACTCCATTCTGTGATTTCACACACCTCCATACTATGACTTCACACACCTCCATCTATGACTTCACACACCTCCATTCTGAGTTCACACACCTCCATTCTGTGACTTCACACACCTCCATTCTGACTTCACACACCTTCATTTTATGACTTCACACACCTCCATTCTGTGACTTCTCACACCTCCATTCTATGACTTCACACACTTCCATTGTGACGTCACACAACTCCATTCTATGTGTTCACACATCTCCATTCCATGATTTTACACACCTCCATTCTGACTTCACACACCTCCATTCTATGACATGACAGACCTAGAATCTGTGACTTCACTCACCTCCACTCTATGACTTCACACTCCTCCATTCTATGACTTCCCACACCTCCTTTCTATGACTTCACCCACCTCAGTCTATGACTTCACACACCTCCATTCTGACTTCACACACCTCCATTCTGTGACTTCACACACCTCCATTCTGACTTCACACACCTTCATTTTATGACTTCACACACCTCATTCTGTGACTTCTCACACCTCCATTCTATGACTTCACACACCTCAATTCTATGACTTCACACACCTCCATTCTATGACTTCACACACCTCCATTCTTTGACTTCACATACCTCCATTCTATGACTTCAAACACCTTCATTCTCACTTCACAAACATCCATTCTGTGACTTCACACACCTCCATTCTATGACTTCACACACCTCAATTCTGTGACTTGGCACACCTCCATTCTGACTTCACACACCTCCATTCTGTGATTTCACAAACCTCCATTCTATGACTTCACACACCTCCATTCTGTGACTTCACACACCTCCATTCTGTGACTTCATACACCTCCATTCTGTGACTTCACCCACCTCCATTCTGAGTTCACACACCTCCATTCTGAGTTCAAACACCTCCATTTTGTGACTTCACAGACCTCATTTCTGACTTCACACACCTCCATTGTATGACTTCACACACCTCCATTCTGTGACTTCACACACTTCCATTATGACGTCACACACCTCCATTCTAGGAGTTCACACATCTCCATTCTATGACTTCACACACCTGCATTCTGACTTCACACACCTCCATTCTATGACTTCACAGACCTCGAATCTGTGAATTCACTCACCTCCACTCTATGACTTCACACTCCTCCATTCTATGACTTCCCACACCTCCTTTCTATGACTTCACAAACCCCATTCTATGACTTCACAGCTAGATTCTGACTTCACACACCTCAATTCTGTGACTTCACACACCTTCATTCTGACTTCACACACCTCCATTCTATGTTTTCACACACCTCCATTCTATGACTTCACACACCTCCATTTTGTGACTTCACACACCTAAATTCTATGACTTCACACACCTACATTGTGACTTCACACACCTCCATTCTATGAGTTCACACACCTCCATTCTGAGTTCACACACCTCCATTCTATGACTTCACACACCTCCGTTCTGACTTCACACAGCTCCATTCTGTGACTTCACAAAACTCCATTCTGTGATTTCACACAACTCCATACTATGACTTCACACACCTCCATCTATGACTTCACACACCTCCATTCTGAGTTCACACACCTCCATTCTGTGACTTCACACACCTCCATTCTGACTTCACACACCTTCATTTTATGACTTCACACACCTCCATTCTGTGACTTCTCACACCTCCATTCTATGACTTCACACACTTCCATTGTGACGTCACACAACTCCATTCTATGTGTTCACACATCTCCATTCCATGATTTCACACACCTCCATTCTGACTTCACACACCTCCATTCTATGACATGACAGACCTAGAATCTGTGACTTCACTCACCTCCACTCTATGACTTCACACTCCTCCATTCTATGACTTCCCACACCTCCTTTCTATGACTTCACCCACCTCAGTCTATGACTTCACACACCTCCATTCTGACTTCACACACCTCCATTCTGTGACTTCACACACCTCCATTCTAGGACTTTACACACCTCAATTCTAAGATTTCACACACCTCCATTCTATGACTTCACACACCTCCATTCTTTGACTTCACACACCTCCATTCTATGACTTCAAACACCTTCATTCTTACTTCACAAACATCCATTCTGTGACTTCACACACCTCCATTCTCTGACTTCACACACCTCAATTCTGTGACTTGACACACCTCCATTCTGACTTCACACACCTCCATTCTATGTTTTCACACACCTCCATTCTATGACTTCACACACCTCCTTTCTGTAACTTCACACACCTCCATTCTGACTTCACACCCCTCCATTCTGACTTCACACACCTCCATTCTGACTTCACACGGCTCCATTCTATGAATTCACACACCTCCATTCTGTGACTTCACACACCTCCGTTTTGCCTTCACACACTTCCAATCTGTGACTTCACACACCTCCATTCTGTGTCTTCACACACCTCTGTTGTTTCACTACACACACCTCCATTCTTTGACTTCACACACCGCCATTCCATGACTTCACAAACCTCCATTCTATGAGTTCACACACCTCCATTCTATGAGTTCACACACCTCCAATTTGACTTCACACATCTCCATTCTATGACTTCACACACCTTCATTCTTACTTCAGAAACATCTATTCTCTGACTTCACACACCTCCTTTCTATGACTTCACAAACCTCCATTCTGTGACTTCACACACCTCCATTCTGAGTTCACACACCTCCTTTCTATGACTTCACACACTTCCATTCTATGACTTCACACACCTCCATTCTGTGGCTTCACACACCTACATTCTGAGTTTTCACACCTCCATTCTGTGACTTCACACACCTCCATTCTGTGACTTCACACACCTCCATTCTGTGACTTCACACACCTCGATCCTATGACTTCACACACCTCCATTCTATGAATTAACACACCTCCATTCTGTTAGTTCACAAACCTCCATTCTATGACTTCACACACCTCCATTCTGTGACTTCTCCCACCTCCATTCTATGAATTCACACACCTCCATTTTATGACTTCACACACCTGCATTCTATGACTTCACACACCTCCATTCTGTGACTTCACAAACCTCCATTCTGAGTTCACAGACCTCCATTCTATGACTTCACACATCTCCATTCTATGACTTCACTCACCTCCATTCTGACTTCACACACCTCCATTCTGACTTCACACACCTCAATTCTGTGACTTCCCACACCTCCATTCTATGACTTCACACACTTCCATTCTATAATTTCACACACCTACATTCTATGACTTCACACACCTCATTTCTGAGTTGACACACCTCCATTCTGTGATTTCACACACCCCCAATCTGACTTCACACACCTCCATTCTGACTTCACACACCTCCATTGTATGACTTCACACACCTCCATTCTGTGACTTCACACACTTCCATTATGACGTCACACACCTCCATTCTATGAGTTCACACATCTCCATTCTATGACTTCACACACCTCGAATGTGTGACTTCACTCACCTCCACTCTATGACTTCACACTTCTCCATTCTATGACTTCCCACAGCTCCTTTCTATGACTTCACCCAACCCCATTCTATGACTTCACACCTCCATTCTGACTTCACACACCTCCATTCTGTGAATTCACACACCTCCCTTCTATGACTTCACACATCTCCATTCTTTGACTTCACAAACCTTCATTCTTACTTCAGAAACATCCATTCTCTGACTTCACACACCTCCATTCTATGACTTCACAAACCTCCATTCTGTGACTTCACACACCTCCATTCTGAGTTCACACACCTCCTATCCATGACTTCACACACTTCCATTCTATGACTTCACACACATGCATTCTGTTGCTTCACACACCTACATTCTGAGTTCACACACCTCCATTCGGTGACTTCACACACCTCCATTCTCCGACTTCACACACCTCCATTCTATGACTTCAAACGTCCATTTTGACTTCACACAACTCCAATATATAACTTCAAACACCTCCATTCTGTGACTTCACACACCTCAATTCTGTGATTTCACACACCTTCATTCTGACTTCACACACCTCCATTCTATGTTTTCACACACCTCCATTCTGTGACTTCACACACCTCCATTTTGTGACTTCACACACCTAAATTCTATGACTTCACACACCTACATTGTGACTTCACACACCTCCATTCTATGAGTTCACACACCTCCATTCTGACTTCACACACCTCCATTCTATGACTTCACACACCTCTGTTCTGACTTCACACAGCTCCATTCTGTGACTTCACAAAACTCCATTCTGTGATTTCACACACCTCCATACTATGACTTCACACTCCTCCATCTATGACTTCACACACCTCCATTCTGAGTTCACACACCTCCATTCTGTGACTTCACACACCTCCATTCTGACTTCACACACCTTCATTTTATGACTTCACACACCTCATTCTGTGACTTCTCACACCTCCATTCTATGACTTCACACACCTCAATTCTATGACTTCACACACCTCCATTCTATGACTTCACACACCTCCATTCTTTGACTTCACACACCTCCATTCTATGACTTCAAACACCTTCATTCTCACTTCACAAACATCCATTCTGTGACTTCACACACCTCCATTCTATGACTTCACACACCTCAATTCTGTGACTTGGCACACCTCCATTCTGACTTCACACACCTCCATTCTATGATTTCACAAACCTCCATTCTATGACTTCAAACAACTCCATTCTGTGACTTCACACACCTCCATTCTGACTTCACACCCCTCCATTCTGACTTCACACACCTCCTTTTTATGACTTCACACACTTCCATTCTAGGACTTCACACACCTCCATTCTGTGGCTTCAAACACCTACATTCTGAGTTCACACACCTCCATTCTGTGACTTCACACACCTCCATTCTGTGACTTCACAGACCTCCATTCTGTGACTTCACACACCTCCATTTTGTGACTTCACACACCTCCATCTATGACTTCACACACCTCCATTCTGAGTTCACACACCTCCATTCTGTGACTTCACACACCTCCATTCTGACTTCACACACCTTCATTTTATGACTTCACACACCTCATTCTGTGACTTCTCACACCTCCATTCTATGACTTCACACACCTCAATTCTATGACTTCACACACCTCCATTCTATGACTTCACACACCTCCATTCTTTGACTTCACACACCTCCATTCTATGACTTCAAACACCTTCATTCTCACTTCACAAACATCCATTCTGTGACTTCACACACCTCCATTCTATGACTTCACACACCTCAATTCTGTGACTTGGCACACCTCCATTCTGACTTCACACACCTCCATTCTATGATTTCACAAACCTCCATTCTATGACTTCACACACCTCCATTCTGTGACTTCACACACCTCCATTCTGACTTCACACCCCTCCATTCTGACTTCACACACCTCCTTTTTATGACTTCACACACTTCCATTCTAGGACTTCACACACCTCCATTCTGTGGCTTCAAACACCTACATTCTGAGTTCACACACCTCCATTCTGTGACTTCACACACCTCCATTCTGTGACTTCACAGACCTCCATTCTGTGACTTCACACACCTCGATTCTATGACTTCACACACCTGCATTCTATGAATTAACACACCTCCATTCTGTGAGTTCACAAACCTCCATTCTATGACTTCACACACCTCCATTCTGTGACTTCACACACCTCCATTCTGAGTTCACACACCTCCATTCTATGACTTCACAAACCTCCATACTGAGTTCACAGACCTCCATTCTATGACTTCACACACCTCCATTCTATGACTTCACTCACCTCCATTCTGACTTCACACACCTGCATTCTGACTTCACACACCTCAATTCGGGGACTTCACACACCTCAATTCTATGATTTCACACACTTCCATTCTATGACTTCACACACCTCCATTCTGTGTCTTCACACACCTTCATTCTGAGTATACACACCTCCATTCTGTGACTTCACACACCTCCATTCTGTGATTTTGCACACCTCCAATCTGACTTCACACACCTCCATTCTATGACTTCACACACCTCTATTTGTTGACATCAAAAAACACCATTCTATGACTTCACACAACTCCATTTTGACTTCACACACCTCCATTCTATGAGTTCACACACCTCCTTTTTATGACTTCACACACCTCCATTCTATGACTTCACACACCTCCATTCTGTGATATCACACACCTCCAATCTCACTTCACACACCTCCATTCTGTGACTTCACACACTTCCACTCTATGACTTCAAACACCTTCATTCTTATATCACAAACATCCATTCTGTGACTTCACACACCTCCATTCTGTGACATCACACACGTTCATTCTGACTTCACACACCTCCATTCTGTGACTTCATACACCTCAATTTTGTGACTTCACACACCTTCATTCTGACTTCACACACCTCCATTCTGTGACTTCACACACCTCCATTCTGTGACTTCACACACCTCCCTTTTGACTTCACACACTTCCATTCTGTGACTTCACACACCTCCATTCTGTGACTTCACACACCTCTATTGTTTCACTTCACACACCTCCATTCTTTGACTTCACACACCTCCATTCGATGACTTCACACACCTCCATTCTATGAGTTCACACACCTCCATTCTATGAGTTCACACACCTCCAATTTGACTTCACACACCTCCATTCTATGACTTCAAACACCTTCATTCTTACTTCAGAAACATCCATTCTCTGACTTCACACACCTCCATTCTATGAGTTCACAAACCTCCATTCTGTGACTTCACACACCTCCATTCTGAATTCACACACCTCCATTCTGTGACTTCACACACCTCCATTCTTCCTTCACACACCTCCATTCTATGACTTCACACACTTCCATTCTATGACTTCACACACCTCCATTCTGTGGCTTCACACACCTCCATTCTGACTTCACACACCTCCATTCTGTGACTTCACACACCTCCATTCTGTGACTTCTCACACCTCGATCCTATGACTTCACACACCTCCATTCTATGAATTCACACACCTCCATTTTATGACTTCACACACCTCCATTCTGTGACTTCACACACCTCCATTCTGAGTTCACACACCTCCATTCTATGACTTCACACACCACCATTCTGAGTTCACAGACCTCCATTATATGACTTCACACACTTCCATTCTATGACTTCACACACCTCCATTCTGACTTCACACACCTCCATTCTGACTTCACACACCTCAATTCTTTGACTTCACACACCTCCACTCTTTGACTTCACACACCTCCATTCTATGACTTCAAACACCTTCATTCTTACTTCACAAACATCCATTCTGTGACTTCACACACCTCCATTCTATGACTTCACACACCTCAATTCTGTGACTTGGCACATCTCCATTCTGACTTCACACACCTCCATTCTATGATTTCACAAACCTCCATTCTATGACTTCACACACCTCCATTCTGTGACTTCACACACCTCCATTCTGACTTCACACCCCTCCATTCTGACTTCACACACCTCCTTTCTATGACTTCACACACTTCCATTCTAGGATTCACACACCTCCATTCTGTGGCTTCAAACACCTACATTCTGAGTTCACACACCTCCATTCTTTGACTTCACACACCTCCATTCTGTGACTTCAAAGACCTCCATTCTGTGACTTCACACACCTCGATCCTATGACTTCACACACCTCCATTCTATGAATTAACACACCTCCATTCTGTGAGTTCACAAACATCCATTCTATGACTTCACAAACCTCCATTCTATGACTTCACAAACCTCCATACTGAGTGCACAGACCTCCATTCTATGACTTCACACACCTCAATTCTATGATTTCACACACTTCCATTCTATGACTTCACACACCTCCATTCTGTGACTTCACACACCTCCATTCTGAGTTCACACACCTCCATTCTATGACTTCACAAACCTCCATACTGAGTTCACAGACCTCCATTCTATGACTTCACACACCTCCATTCTATGACTTCACTCACCTCCATTCTGACTTCACACACCTGCATTCTGACTTCACACACCTCAATTCGGGGACTTCACACACCTCAATTCTATGATTTCACACACTTCCATTCTATGACTTCACACACCTCCATTCTGTGTCTTCACACACCTTCATTCTGAGTATACACACCTCCATTCTGTGACTTCACACACCTCCATTCTGTGATTTTGCACACCTCCAATCTGACTTCACACACCTCCATTCTATGACTTCACACACCTCTATTTGTTGACATCAAAAAACACCATTCTATGACTTCACACAACTCCATTTTGACTTCACACACCTCCATTCTATGAGTTCACACACCTCCTTTTTATGACTTCACACACCTCCATTCTATGACTTCACACACCTCCATTCTGTGATATCACACACCTCCAATCTCACTTCACACACCTCCATTCTGTGACTTCACACACCTCCACTCTATGACTTCAAACACCTTCATTCTTATATCACAAACATCCATTCTGTGACTTCACACACCTCCATTCTGTGACATCACACACGTTCATTCTGACTTCACACACCTCCATTCTGTGACTTCATACACCTCAATTTTGTGACTTCACACACCTTCATTCTGACTTCACACACCTCCATTCTGTGACTTCACACACCTCCATTCTGTGACTTCACACACCTCCCTTTTGACTTCACACACTTCCATTCTGTGACTTCACACACCTCCATTCTGTGACTTCACACACCTCTATTGTTTCACTTCACACACCTCCATTCTTTGACTTCACACACCTCCATTCGATGACTTCACACACCTCCATTCTATGAGTTCACACACCTCCATTCTATGAGTTCACACACCTCCAATTTGACTTCACACACCTCCATTCTATGACTTCAAACACCTTCATTCTTACTTCAGAAACATCCATTCTCTGACTTCACACACCTCCATTCTATGAGTTCACAAACCTCCATTCTGTGACTTCACACACCTCCATTCTGAATTCACACACCTCCATTCTGTGACTTCACACACCTCCATTCTTCCTTCACACACCTCCATTCTATGACTTCACACACTTCCATTCTATGACTTCACACACCTCCATTCTGTGGCTTCACACACCTCCATTCTGACTTCACACACCTCCATTCTGTGACTTCACACACCTCCATTCTGTGACTTCTCACACCTCGATCCTATGACTTCACACACCTCCATTCTATGAATTCACACACCTCCATTCTATGACTTCACACACCTCCATTCTGTGACTTCACACACCTCCATTCTGAGTTCACACACCTCCATTCTATGACTTCACACACCACCATTCTGAGTTCACAGACCTCCATTATATGACTTCACACACTTCCATTCTATGACTTCACACACCTCCATTCTGACTTCACACACCTCCATTCTGACTTCACACACCTCAATTCTTTGACTTCACACACCTCCACTCTTTGACTTCACACACCTCCATTCTATGACTTCAAACACCTTCATTCTTACTTCACAAACATCCATTCTGTGACTTCACACACCTCCATTCTATGACTTCACACACCTCAATTCTGTGACTTGGCACATCTCCATTCTGACTTCACACACCTCCATTCTATGATTTCACAAACCTCCATTCTATGACTTCACACACCTCCATTCTGTGACTTCACACACCTCCATTCTGACTTCACACCCCTCCATTCTGACTTCACACACCTCCTTTCTATGACTTCACACACTTCCATTCTAGGACTTCACACACCTCCATTCTGTGGCTTCAAACACCTACATTCTGAGTTCACACACCTCCATTCTTTGACTTCACACACCTCCATTCTGTGACTTCACAGACCTCCATTCTGTGACTTCACACACCTCGATCCTATGACTTCACACACCTCCATTCTATGAATTAACACACCTCCATTCTGTGAGTTCACAAACATCCATTCTATGACTTCACAAACCTCCATTCTATGACTTCACAAACCTCCATACTGAGTGCACAGACCTCCATTCTATGACTTCACACACCTCAATTCTATGATTTCACACACTTCCATTCTATGACTTCACACACCTCCATTCTGTGGCTTCACACACCTACATTCTGAGTATACACACCTCCAATCTGTGACTTCACACACCTCCATTCTGTGATTTTGCACACCTCCAATCTGACTTCACACACCTCCATTCTATGACTTTACACACTTCTATTCGTTGACATCAAAAAACACCATTATATGACTTCACACAACTCCATTTTGACTTCACACACCTCCATTCTATGAGTTCACACACCTCCTTTTTATGACTTCACACACCTCCATTCTATGACCTCACACACCTCCATTCTGTGATATCACACCCCTCCAATCTCACTTCACACACCTCCATTCTGTGACTTCACACACCTCCATTCTATGACTTCACAAACCTCCATTCTTACTTCACAAACATCCATTCTGTGACTTCACACACCTCCATTCTGTGACTTCACACACCTTCATTCTGACTTCACACACCTCCATTCTGTGACTTCATACACCTCAATTCTGTGACTTCACACACCTCCATTCTGACATCACACACCTCCATTCTGTGACTTCACACACCTCCATTCTGTGACTTCACACACCTCCGTTTTGACTTCACACACTTCCATTCTGTGACTTCACACACCTCCATTCTGTGACTTCACACACCTCTATTGTTTCACTTCACACACCTCCATTCTTTGACTTCACACACCTCCATTCCATGACTTCACACACCTCCATTCTATGAGTTCACACACCTCCATTCTATGAGTTCACACACCTCCAATTTGACTTCACACACCTCCATTCTATGACTTCACACACCTTCATTCTTACTTCAGAAACATCCATTCTCTGACTTCACACACCTCCATTCTATGACTTCACAAACCTCCATTCTGTGACTTCACACACCTCCATTCTGAATTCACACACCTCCATTCTGTGACTTCACACACCTCCATTCTTCCTTCACACACCTCCATTATATGACTTCACACACTTCCATTCTATGACTTCACACACCTCCATTCTGTGGCTTCACACACCTCAATTCTGACTTCACACACCTCCATTCTGTGACTTCACACACCTCCATTCTGTGTCTTCTCACACCTCGATCCTATGACTTCACACACCTCCATTCTATGAATTCACACACCTCCATTCTATGACTTCACACACCTCCATTCTGTGACTTCACACACCTCCATTCTGAGTTCACACACCTCCATTCTATGACTTCACACACCACCATTCTGAGTTTACAGACCTCCATTATATGACTTCACACACTTCCATTCTATGACTTCACACACCTCCATTCTGACTTCACACACCTCCATTCTGACTTCACACACCTCAATTCTTTGACTTCACACACCTCCATTCTATGATTTCACACACTTCCATTCTATGACTTCACACACCTCCATTCTATAACTTCACACACCTCATTTCTGAGTTGACACACCTCCATTCTGTGATTTCACACACCTCCAATCTGACGTCACTCACCTCCATTCTATGACTTCACACACCTCCATTCGTTGACATCAAAAACAACCATTCTATGACTTCACACAACTCCATTGTGACTTCACACACCTCCATTCTATGAATTCACACACCTCCATTTTATGACTTCACACACGTCCATTCTATGACTTCACACACCTCCATTCTGTGACTTCACACACCTCCATGCTATGACTTCACAAACCTCCATTCTGAGTTCACAGACCTCCATTCTATGACTTCACACACCTCCATTCGTTGACGTCAAAAACAACCATTCTATGACTTCACACACCTCCATTCAATGATTTCACACACTTCCATTCTATGACTTCACACACCATCATTCTGTGGCTTCACACACCTACATTCTGTGATTTCACACACCTCCAATCTGACTTCACACACCTCCATTCTATGACTTCACACACCTCCATTCGTTGACATCGAAAAACACCATTCTATGACTTCACACAACTCCATTTTGACTTCACACACCTCCATTCTATGAGTTCACACACCTCCATTTTATGACATCACACACCTCCATTCTATGACTTCACACACCTCCATTCTATGACTTCACACACCTCCATTCTATGACTTCACACACCTCCATTCTGTGACTTCACACACCTCCACTCTATGACTTCAAACACCTTCATTCTTACTTCACAAACATCCATTCTGTGACTTCACACACCTCCATTCTGTGACTTCACACACCTCAATTCTGTGACTTCACACACCTCCATTTTGACTTCACATACCTCCATTCTATGATTTCACACACCTCCATTCTATGACTTCCCACACCTCCATTCTGTGACTTCACACACCACCTTTTTGACTTCACACACCTCCATTCTCTGGCTTCACACACCTCCATTCTGTGACTTCACACACCTCCGTTTTGACTTCACACACTTCCAATCTGGGACTTCACACACCTCCATTCTGTGACTTCACACACCTCTATTGTTTCACTTCACACACTCCATTCTTTGACTTCAAACACCGCCATTCCATGACTTCACAAACCTCCATTCTATGAGTTCACACACCTCCATTCTATGAGTTCACACACCTCCAATTTGACTTCACACATCTCCATTCTATGACTTCACACACCTTCATTCTTACTTCAGAAACATCCATTCTCTGACTTCACACACCTCCATTCTATGACTTCACAAACCTCCATTCTGTGACTTCACACACCTCCATTCTGGCTTCACACACCTCCATTCTATGACTTCACACACTTCCATTCTATGACTTCACACACCTCCATTCTCTGACTTCACACACCTCCATTCTGAGTTCACACACCTCCATTCTGTGACTTCACACACCTCCATTCTGTGACTTCACACACCTCCATTCTGTGACTTCACACACCTCGATCCTATGACTTCACACACCTCCATTCTATGAATTAACACACCTCCATTCTGTGAGTTCACAAACCTCCATTCTATGACTTCACACACCTCCATTCTGTGACTTCACACACCTCCATTCTGAGTTCACACACCTCCATTCTATGACTTCAGAAACCTCCATTCTGAGTTCACAGACCTCCATTCTATGACTTCACACACTTCCATTCTATGACTTCACTCACCTCCATTCTGACTTCACACACCTCCATTCTGACTTCACACACCTTAATTCTGTGACTTCACACACCTCCATTCTATGATTTCACACACTTCCATTCTATGACTTCACACACCTCCATTCTGTGGCGTCACACTACTACATTCTGAGTTTACACACCTCCATTCTGTGACTTCACACACCTCCATTCTGTGATTTCACACACCTCCAATCTGACTTCACACACCTCCATTATATGACTTCACACACCTCCATTCGTTGATATCAAAAAACACCATGCTATGACTTCACACAACTCCATTTTGACTTCACACACCTCCATTCTATGAGTTCACACACCTCCAATTTATGACTTCACACACCTCCATTCTATGACTTCACACACGTCCATTCTGTGATTTCACACACCTCCAATCTGACTTCACACACCTCCATTCTGTGACTTCGCACACCTTCACTCTATGACTTCAAACACCTTCATTCTTACTTCACAAACATCCATTCTGTGACTTCACACACCTCCATTCGGTGACTTCACACACATTCATTCTGACTTCACACACGTCCATTCTGTGACTTCATACACCTCAATTCTGTGACTGCACAAACCTCCATTCTGACTTCACACACCTCCATTCTATGATTTCACACACCTCCATTCTATGACTTCACAAACCTCCATTCTGTGACTTCACACACCAAGTTTTTGACTTCACACACCTCCATTCTGTGACTTCACACACCTCCATTCTGTGACTTCACACACCTCCGTTTTGACTTCACACACCTCCATTCTTTGACTTCACACACCTCCATACTCTGACTTCACACACCACCTTTTTGACTTCACACACTTCCATTCTGTGACTTCACATACCTCCATTCTGTGACTTCACACACCTCTATTGTTTCACTTCACACACCTCCATTCTTTGACTTCACACACCTCCATTCCATGACTTCACACACCTCCATTCTATGAGTTCACACACCTCCAATTTGACTTCACACACCTCCATTCTATGACTTCACACACCTTCATTCCTACTTCAGAAACATCCATTCTCTGACTTCACACACCTCCATTCTATGACTTCACAAACCTCCATTCTGTGACTTCACACACCTCCATTCTGAATTCACACACCTCCATTCTGTGACTTCACACACCTCCATTCTTCCTTCACACACCTCCATTCTATGACTTCACACACTTCCATTCTATGACCTCAGACACCTCCATTCTGTGGCTTCACACCCCTCCATTCTGAGTTCACACACCTCCATTCTGTGACTTCACACACCTCCATTCTGTGACTTCACACACCTCCATTCTGTGACTTCACACACCTCGATCCTGTGACTTCACACATCTCCATTCTATGAATTCACACACCTCCATTCTATGACTTCACACACCTCCATTTGTGACTTCACACACCTCCATTCTGAGTTCACACACCTCCATTCTATGACTTCACAAACCCCCATTCTGAGATCACAGACCTCCATTCTATGACTTCACACACTTCCATTCTATAACTTCACACACCTCCATTCTGACTTCACACACCTCCATTCTATGAATTCACACACCTCCATTTTATGACTTCACACACGTCCATTCTATGACTTCACACACCTCCATTCTGTGACTTCACACACCTCCATGCTATGACTTCACAAACCTCCATTCTGAGTTCACAGACCTCCATTCTATGACTTCACACACCTCCATTCGTTGACGTCAAAAACAACCATTCTATGACTTCACACACCTCCATTCAATGATTTCACACACTTCCATTCTATGACTTCACACACCTCCATTCTGTGGCTTCACACACCTACATTCTGTGATTTCACACACCTCCAATCTGACTTCACACACCTCCATTCTATGACTTCACACACCTCCATTCGTTGACATCGAAAAACACCATTCTATGACTTCACACAACTCCATTTTGACTTCACACACCTCCATTCTATGAGTTCACACACCTCCATTTTATGACATCACACACCTCCATTCTATGACTTCACACACCTCAATTCTATGACTTCACACACCTCCATTCTATGACTTCACACACCTCCATTCTGTGACTTCACACACCTCCACTCTATGACTTCAAACACCTTCATTCTTACTTCACAAACATCCATTCTGTGACTTCACACACCTCCATTCTGTGACTTCACACACCTCAATTCTGTGACTTCACACACCTCCATTTTGACTTCACATACCTCCATTCTATGATTTCACACACCTCCATTCTATGACTTCCCACACCTCCATTCTGTGACTTCACACACCACCTTTTTGACTTCACACACCTCCATTCTCTGGCTTCACACACCTCCATTCTGTGACTTCACACACCTCCGTTTTGACTTCACACACTTCCAATCTGGGACTTCACACACCTCCATTCTGTGACTTCACACACCTCTATTGTTTCACTTCACACACTCCATTCTTTGACTTCAAACACCGCCATTCCATGACTTCACAAACCTCCATTCTATGAGTTCACACACCTCCATTCTATGAGTTCACACACCTCCAATTTGACTTCACACATCTCCATTCTATGACTTCACACACCTTCATTCTTACTTCAGAAACATCCATTCTCTGACTTCACACACCTCCATTCTATGACTTCACAAACCTCCATTCTGTGACTTCACACACCTCCATTCTGGCTTCACACACCTCCATTCTATGACTTCACACACTTCCATTCTATGACTTCACACACCTCCATTCTCTGACTTCACACACCTCCATTCTGAGTTCACACACCTCCATTCTGTGACTTCACACACCTCCATTCTGTGACTTCACACACCTCCATTCTGTGACTTCACACACCTCGATCCTATGACTTCACACACCTCCATTCTATGAATTAACACACCTCCATTCTGTGAGTTCACAAACCTCCATTCTATGACTTCACACACCTCCATTCTGTGACTTCACACACCTCCATTCTGAGTTCACACACCTCCATTCTATGACTTCAGAAACCTCCATTCTGAGTTCACAGACCTCCATTCTATGACTTCACACACTTCCATTCTATGACTTCACTCACCTCCATTCTGACTTCACACACCTCCATTCTGACTTCACACACCTTAATTCTGTGACTTCACACACCTCCATTCTATGATTTCACACACTTCCATTCTATGACTTCACACACCTCCATTCTGTGGTGTCACACTACTACATTCTGAGTTTACACACCTCCATTCTGTGACTTCACACACCTCCATTCTGTGATTTCACACACCTCCAATCTGACTTCACACACCTCCATTATATGACTTCACACACCTCCATTCGTTGATATCAAAAAACACCATGCTATGACTTCACACAACTCCATTTTGACTTCACACACCTCCATTCTGTGACTTCACACACCTCCATTCTGTGACTTCACACACCTCCGTTTTGACTTCACACACCTCCATTCTTTGACTTCACACACCTCCATACTCTGACTTCACACACCACCTTTTTGACTTCACACACTTCCATTCTGTGACTTCACATACCTCCATTCTGTGACTTCACACACCTCTATTGTTTCACTTCACACACCTCCATTCTTTGACTTCACACACCTCCATTCCATGACTTCACACACCTCCATTCTATGAGTTCACACACCTCCAATTTGACTTCACACACCTCCATTCTATGACTTCACACACCTTCATTCCTACTTCAGAAACATCCATTCTCTGACTTCACACACCTCCATTCTATGACTTCACAAACCTCCATTCTGTGACTTCACACACCTCCATTCTGAATTCACACACCTCCATTCTGTGACTTCACACACCTCCATTCTTCCTTCACACACCTCCATTCTATGACTTCACACACTTCCATTCTATGACCTCAGACACCTCCATTCTGTGGCTTCACACCCCTCCATTCTGAGTTCACACACCTCCATTCTGTGACTTCACACACCTCCATTCTGTGACTTCACACACCTCCATTCTGTGACTTCACACACCTCGATCCTGTGACTTCACACATCTCCATTCTATGAATTCACACACCTCCATTCTATGACTTCACACACCTCCATTTGTGACTTCACACACCTCCTTTCTGAGTTCACACACCTCCATTCTATGACTTCACAAACCCCCATTCTGAGTTCACAGACCTCCATTCTATGACTTCACACACTTCCATTCTATAACTTCACACACCTCCATTCTGACTTCACACACCTCCATTCTGACTTCACACACCTCAATTCTTTGACTTGACACACCTCCATTCTATGATTTCACACACCTCCATTCTATGAGTTCACACACCTCCATTCTATGACTTCACACACCTCATTTCTGAGTTGAGACACCTCCATTCTGTGATTTCACACACCTCCAATCTGACTTCACTCACCTCCATTCGTTGACATCAAAAACAACCATTCTATGACTTCACACAACTCCATTGTGACATCACACACCTCCAATCTATGAATTCACACACCTCCATTTTATGACTTCACACACCTGCATTCTATGACTTCACACACCTCCATTCTGTGACTTCACACACCTCCATTCAATGATTTCACACACTTCCATTCTATGACTTCACACACCTCCATTCTGTGGCTCCACACACCTACATTCTGAATTCACACACCTCCATTCTGTGACTTCACACACCTCCATTCTGTGATTTCACACACCTACAATCTGACTTCACAAACCTCCATTCTATGACTTCACACACCTCCATTCGTTGACATCAAAAAACACCATTCTATGACTTCACACAACTCCATTTTGACTTCACACACCTCCATTCTATGAGATCACACATCTCCATTTTATGACTTCACACACCTCCATTCTATGACTTCACACACCTCCATTCTGTGACTTCACACACCTCCACTCTATGACTTCAAACAACTTCATTCTTACTTCACAAACATCCATTTTGTGACTTCACACACCTCCATTCTGTGATTTCACACAACTTCATTCTGACTTCACACACCTCCATTCTGTGACTTCACACACCTCCATTCTGTGACTTCATACAACTCCATTCTGACTTCACTTACCTCCATTCTATGATTTCACACACCTCCATTCTATGACTTCACACACCTCCATTCTGTGACTTCACACACCACCTTTTTGACTTCACACACCTCCATTCTTTGACTTCACACACCTCCATTCTGTGACTTCACACACCTCCGTTTTGACTTCACACACTTCCATTCTGTGACTTCACACACCTCCATTCCATGACTTCACACACCTCCATTCTATGAGTTCACACACCTCCATTCTATGGGTTCACACACCTCCAATTTGACTTCACACACCTCCATTCTTACTTCAGAAACATCCATTCTCTGACTTCACACACCTCCATTCTATGAGTTCACAAACCTCCATTCTGTGACTTCACACACCTCCACTCTGAGTTCACACACCTCCATTCTGTGACTTCACACACCTCCATTCGTTGACATCAAAAACCACCATTCTATGACTTCACACAACTCCATTTTAACTTCACACACATCCATTCTATGAGTTCACACACCTCCATTTTATGACTTCACACACCTCCATTCTATGACTTCACACACCTCAATTCTATGACTTCACACACCTCCATTCTATGACTTCACACACCTCCATTCTATGACTTCACACACCTCCACTGTACGACTTCAAAAACCTTCATTCTTACATCACAAACATCCATTCTGTGACTTCACACACCTCCATTCTGTGATTTCACACACCTTCATTCTGACTTCACACACCTCCATTCTGTGACTTCACACACCTCAATTCTGTGACTTCACACACCTCCATTCTGACTTCACACACCTTCATTCTATGACTTCACACACCTCCATTCTATGACTTCACACACCTCCATTCTGTGACTTCACACACCTCCATTTTGTGACTTCACACACCTCCATTTTGCCTTCACACACTTCCAATCTGTGACTTCACACACCTCCATTCTGTGACTTCACACACCTCTATTGTTTCACTTCACACACCTCCATTCTTTGACTTCACAAACCGCCATTCCATGACTTCACAAACCTCCATTCTATGAGTTCACACACCTCCATTCTATGAGCTCACACACCTCCAATTTGACTTCACACATCTATTCCATGACTTCACACACCTTCATTCTTACTTCAGAAACATCCATTCTCTGACTTCACACACCTCCATTCTATGACTTCACAAACCTCCATTCTGTGACTTCACACACCTCCATTCTGAGTTCACACACCTCCTTTCTATGACTTCACACACTTCCATTCTATGACTTCACACACCTCCATTCTATGACTTCACACACCTACATTCTGAGTTCACACACCTCCATTCTGTGACTTCACACACCTCCATTCTGTGACTTCACACACCTCAATTCTGTGACTTCACACACCTCGATGCTATGACTTCACACACCTCCATTCTATGAATTAACACACCTGCATTCTGTGAGTTCACAAACCTCCATTCTATGACTTCACACACCTCCATTCTGTGACTTCACACACCTCCATTCTGAGTTCACACACCTCCATTCTATGTCTTCGCAAACCTCCATTCTGAGTTCACAGACCTCCATTCTATAACTTCACACACCTCCATTCTATGACTTCACTCACCTCCATTCTGACTTCACACACCTCCATTCTGACTTCACACACCTCAATTCTGTGACTTTACACACCTCAATTCTATGATTTCACACACTTCCATTCTATGACTTCACACACCTCCTTTCTGTGGCTTCACACACCTACATTCTGAGTTTACACACCTCCATTCTGTGACTTCACACACCTCCATTCTGTGATTTCACACACCTCCAATCTGACTTCACACACCTCCATTCTATGACTTCACACACCTCCATTCGTTGACATCAAATAACACCACTCTATGACTTCACACAACCCCATTTTCACTTCACACATCTCCATTCTATGAGTTCACACACCTCCATTTTATGACTTAACACACCTCCATTCTATGACTTCACACACCTCCATTCTGTGATATCACACACCTCCAATCTCACTTCACACACCTCCATTCTGTGACTTCACTCACCTGCACTCTATGACTTCAAACACCTTCATTCTTACTTCACAAACATCCATTCTGTGAATTCACACACCTACATTCTGTGACTTCACACACCTTCATTCTGACTTCACACACCTCCATTCTGTGACTTCATACACGTCAATTCTGTGACTTCACACACCTCAATTCTGACTACACACACCTCCATTCTGTGACTTCACACACCTCCATTCTGTGGCTTCACACACCTCCGTTTTGACTTCACTCACTTCCATTCTGTGACTTCACACCCCTCCATTCTGTGACTTCACACACCTCTATTGTTTCACTTCACACACCTCCATTCTTTGACTTCACACACCTCCATTCCATGACTTCACAGACCTCCATTCTATGAGTTCACACACCTCAATTCTATAAGTTCACACACCTCCAATTTGACTTCACACTCCTCCATTCTATGACTTCACACACCTTCATTCTTACTTCAGAAACATCCATTCTCTGACTTCACACACCTCCATTCTATGACTTCACAAACCTCCATTCTGTGACTTCACACACCTCGATCCTATGACTTCACACACCTCCATTCTATGAATTCACACACCTCCATTCTATGACTTCACACACCTCCATTCTGTGACTTCACACACCTCCATTCTGAGTTCACACACCTCCATTCTATGACTTCACAAACCCCCATTCTGAGTTCACAGACCTCCATTCTATGACTTCACACACTTCCATTCTATGACTTCACACACCTCCATTCTGACTTCACACACCTCCATTCTGACCTCACACACCTCAATTCTTTGACTTCACACACTCCATTCTATGATTTCACACACTTCCATTCTATGACTTCACACACCTCCATTCTATGACTTCACACACCTCATTTCTGAGTTGACACACCTCCATTCTGTGATTTCACACACCTCCAATCTGACTTCACTCACTTCCATTCTATGATTTCACACACCTCAATTCGTTGACATCAAAAACAACCATTCTATGACTTCACACACCTCCATTATGACTTCACACACCTCCATTCTATGAATTCACACACCTCCATTTTATGACTTCACACACCTCCATTCTATGACTTCACACACCTCCATTCTGTGACTTCACACACCTCCATGCTATGACTTCACAAACCTCCATTCTGAGTTCACAGACCTCCATTCTATGACTTCACACACCTCCATTCTATGACTTCACTCACCTCCATTCTGACTTCACACACCTCCATTCTGACTTCACACACCTCAGTTCTGTGACTTCACACACCTCCATTCAATGATTTCACACTTCCATTCTATGACTTCACACACCTCCATTCTGTGGCTTCACACACCTACATTCTGAGTTCACACAACTCCATTCTGTGACTTAACACACCTCCATTCTGTGATTTCACACAACTCCAATCGGACTTCACACACCTCCATTCTATGACTTCACACACCTCCATTCGTTGACATCAAAAAACACCATTCTATGACTTCACACAACTCCATTTTGACTTCACACACCTCCATTCTATGAGTTCACACACCTCCATTTTATGACATAACACACCTCCATTCTATGACTTTACACACCTCAATACTATGACTTCACACACCTCCATTCTATGACTTCACAAACCTCCATTCTGTGAATTCACACACCTCCACTCTATGACTTCAAACACCTTCTTTCTTACTTCACAAACATCCATTCTGTGACTTCACACACCTACATTCTGTGACTTCACACACCTTCATTCTGACTTCACACACGTCCATTCTGTGACTTCACACACCTCAATTCTGTGACTTCACACACCTCCATTCTGACTTCACATACCTCCATTCTATGATTTCACACACCTCCGTTCTATGACTTCACACACCTCCATTCTGTGACTTCACACACCACCTTTTTGACTTCACACACCTCCATTCTGTGACTTCACACACCTCCATTCTGTGACTTCACACACCTCCGTTTTGCCTTCACACACTTCCAATCTGTGACTTCACACACCTCCATTCTGTGACTTCACACACCTCTATTGTTTCACTTCACACATCTCCATTCTTTGACTTCAAACACCGCCATTCCATGACTTCACAAACCTCCATTCTATGAGTTCACACCTCCATTCTATGAGTTCACACACCTCCAATTTGACTTCACACATCTCCATTCTATGACTTCACACACCTTCATTCTTACTTCAGAAACATCCATTCTCTGACTTCACACACCTCCATTCTATGACTTCACAAACCTCCATTCTGTGACTTCACACAACTCCATTCTGAGTTCACACACCGCCTTTCTATGACTTCACACACTTCCATTCTATGACTTCACACACATCCATTCTGTGGCTTCACACACCTACATTCTGAGTTCACACACCTCCATTCTGTGACTTCACACACCTCCATTCTGTGACTTCACACACCTCCATTCTGTGACTTCACACACCTCCATTCTGTGACTTCACACACCTCGATCGTATGAATTCACACACCTCCATTCTATGAATTCACACACCTCCATTCTATGACTTCACACACCTCCATTCTGTGACTTCACACACCTCCATTCTGTGACTTCACACACCTCCGTTTTGACTTCACACACTTCCAATCTGTGACTTCACCCACCTCCATTCTGTGACTTCACACACCTCTATTGTTTCACTTCACACACCTCCATTCTGTGACTTCACACACCTCCATTCTGTGACTTCACACAACTCCATTCTGTGACTTCACACACCTCGATCCTATGACTTCACACACCTCCATTCTATGAATTAACACACCTCCATTCTGTGAGTTCACAAACCTCCATTCTGTGACTTCATACACCTCAATTCTGTGACTTCACACACCTCCATTCTGACTTCACACACCTCCATTCTGTGACTTCACACACCTGCATTCTGTGGCTTCACACACCTCCGTTTTGACTTCACACACTTCCATTCTGTGACCTCACACCCCTCCATTCTGTGACTTCACACACCTCTATTGTTTCACTTCACACACCTCCATTCTGACTTCACACACCTCCATTCTGTGACTTCACACACCTGCATTCTGTGGCTTCACACACCTCCGTTTTGACTTCACACACCTACATTCTGTGACTTCACACACCTCCATTCTGTGACTTCACACACCTCGATCCTATGAATTCACACACCTCCATTCTATGAATTCACACACCTCCATTCTATGACTTCACACACCTCCATTCTGTGACTTCACACACCTCCATTCTGAGTTCACACACCTCCATTCTATGACTTCACAAACCCCCATTCTGAGTTCACAGACCTCCATTCTATGACTTCACACACTTCCATTCTATGACTTCACACACCACCATTCTGACTTCACACACCTCAATTCTGACTTCACACACCTCAATTCTTTGACTTCACATACCTCCATTCTATGATTTCACACACTTCCATTCTATGACTTCACACACCTCCATTCTATGACTTCACACACCTCATTTCTGAGTTGACACACCTCCATTCTGTGATTTCACACACCTCCAATCTGACTTCACTCACCTGCGTTCTATGACTTCACACACCTCCATTCGTTGACATCAAAAACAACCATTCTATGACTTCACACAACTCCATTGTGACTTCACACACCTCCATTCTATGAATTCACACACCTCCATTTTATGACTTCACACACCCCCAGTCTATGACTTCACACACCTCCATTCTGTGACCTCACAAACCTCCATTCTGAGTTCACAGACCTCCATTGTATGACTTCACAAACCTCCATTCTGTGACTTCACACACCTCCATTCTGAGTTCACACACCTCCTTTCTATGACTTCACACACTTCCATTCTATGAATTCAAACACCAATATTCTGTGGCTTCACACACCTACATTCTGAGTTCACACACCTCCATTCTGTGACTTCACACACCTCCATTCTGTGACTTCACACAACTCCATTCTGTGACTTCACACACCTCGATCCTATGACTTCACACACCTCCATTCTATCAATTAACACACCTCCATTCTGTGAGTTCACAAACCTCCATTCTATGACTTCACACACCTCCATTCTGTGACTTCACACACCTCCATTCTGAGTTCACACACCTCCATTCTATGACTTCACAAACCTCCATTCTGAGTTCACAGACCTCCATTCTATGAGTTCACACACCTCCATTCTATGACTTCACTCACCTCCATTCTGACTTCACACACCTCCATTCTGACTTCACACACCTTAATTCTGTGACTTCACACACCTCCATTCTATGATTTCACACACTTCCATTCTATGACTTCACACACCTCCATTCTGTGGCGTCACACACCTACATTCTGAGTTTACACACCTCCATTGTGTGACTTCACACACCTCCATTCTGTGATTTCAAACACCTCCAATCTGACTTCACACACCTCCATTCTATGACTTCACACACCTCCATTCGTTGATATCAAAAAACACCATGCTGTGACTTCACACAACTCCATTTTGACTTCACACACCTCCATTCTATGAGTTCACACACCTCCATTTTATGACTTCTCACACCTCCATTCTATGACTTCACACACCTCCATTCTGTGATTTCACACACCTCCAATCTGACTTCACACACCTCCATTCTGTGACTTCACACACCTCCACTCTATGACTTCAAACACCTTCATTCTTACTTCACAAACATCCATTCTGTGACTTCACACACCTCCATTCTATGATTTCACACACCTCCGTTCTATGACTTCACACACCTCCATTCTGTGACTTCACACACCACCTTTTTGACTTCACACACCTCCATTCTGTGACTTCACACACCTCCATTCTGTGACTTCACACACCTCCGTTTTGCCTTCACACACTTCCAATCTGTGACTTCACACACCTCCATTCTGTGACTTCACACACCTCTATTGTTTCACTTCACACATCTCCATTCTTTGACTTCAAACACCGCCATTCCATGACTTCACAAACCTCCATTCTATGAGTTCACACCTCCATTCTATGAGTTCACACACCTCCAATTTGACTTCACACATCTCCATTCTATGACTTCACACACCTTCATTCTTACTTCAGAAACATCCATTCTCTGACTTCACACACCTCCATTCTATGACTTCACAAACCTCCATTCTGTGACTTCACACAACTCCATTCTGAGTTCACACACCGCCTTTCTATGACTTCACACACTTCCATTCTATGACTTCACACACATCCATTCTGTGGCTTCACACACCTACATTCTGAGTTCACACACCTCCATTCTGTGACTTCACACACCTCCATTCTGTGACTTCACACACCTCCATTCTGTGACTTCACACACCTCCATTCTGTGACTTCACACACCTGGATCGTATGAATTCACACACCTCCATTCTATGAATTCACACACCTCCATTCTATGACTTCACACACCTCCATTCTGTGACTTCACACACCTCCATTCTGTGACTTCACACACCTCCGTTTTGACTTCACACACTTCCAATCTGTGACTTCACCCACCTCCATTCTGTGACTTCACACACCTCTATTGTTTCACTTCACACACCTCCATTCTGTGACTTCACTCACCTCCATTCTGTGACTTCACACAACTCCATTCTGTGACTTCACACACCTCGATCCTATGACTTCACACACCTCCATTCTATGAATTAACACACCTCCATTCTGTGAGTTCACAAACCTCCATTCTGTGACTTCATACACCTCAATTCTGTGACTTCACACACCTCCATTCTGACTTCACACACCTCCATTCTGTGACTTCACACACCTGCATTCTGTGGCTTCACACACCTCCGTTTTGACTTCACACACTTCCATTCTGTGACTTCACACCCCTCCATTCTGTGACTTCACACACCTCTATTGTTTCACTTCACACACCTCCATTCTGACTTCACACACCTCCATTCTGTGACTTCACACACCTGCATTCTGTGGCTTCACACACCTCCGTTTTGACTTCACACACCTACATTCTGTGACTTCACACACCTCCATTCTGTGACTTCACACACCTCGATCCTATGAATTCACACACCTCCATTCTATGAATTCACACACCTCCATTCTATGACTTCACACACCTCCATTCTGTGACTTCACACACCTCCATTCTGAGTTCACACACCTCCATTCTATGACTTCACAAACCCCCATTCTGAGTTCACAGACCTCCATTCTATGACTTCACACACTTCCATTCTATGACTTCACACACCACCATTCTGACTTCACACACCTCAATTCTGACTTCACACACCTCAATTCTTTGACTTCACATACCTCCATTCTATGATTTCACACACTTCCATTCTATGACTTCACACACCTCCATTCTATGACTTCACACACCTCATTTCTGAGTTGACACACCTCCATTCTGTGATTTCACACACCTCCAATCTGACTTCACTCACCTGCGTTCTATGACTTCACACACCTCCATTCGTTGACATCAAAAACAACCATTCTATGACTTCACACAACTCCATTGTGACTTCACACACCTCCATTCTATGAATTCACACACCTCCATTTTATGACTTCACACACCCCCAGTCTATGACTTCACACACCTCCATTCTGTGACCTCACAAACCTCCATTCTGAGTTCACAGACCTCCATTGTATGACTTCACAAACCTCCATTCTGTGACTTCACACACCTCCATTCTGAGTTCACACACCTCCTTTCTATGACTTCACACACTTCCATTCTATGAATTCAAACACCAATATTCTGTGGCTTCACACACCTACATTCTGAGTTCACACACCTCCATTCTGTGACTTCACACACCTCCATTCTGTGACTTCACACAACTCCATTCTGTGACTTCACACACCTCGATCCTATGACTTCACACACCTCCATTCTATCAATTAACACACCTCCATTCTGTGAGTTCACAAACCTCCATTCTATGACTTCACACACCTCCATTCTGTGACTTCACACACCTCCATTCTGAGTTCACACACCTCCATTCTATGACTTCACAAACCTCCATTCTGAGTTCACAGACCTCCATTCTATGAGTTCACACACCTCCATTCTATGACTTCACTCACCTCCATTCTGACTTCACACACCTCCATTCTGACTTCACACACCTTAATTCTGTGACTTCACACACCTCCATTCTATGATTTCACACACTTCCATTCTATGACTTCACACACCTCCATTCTGTGGCGTCACACACCTACATTCTGAGTTTACACACCTCCATTGTGTGACTTCACACACCTCCATTCTGTGATTTCAAACACCTCCAATCTGACTTCACACACCTCCATTCTATGACTTCACACACCTCCATTCGTTGATATCAAAAAACACCATGCTGTGACTTCACACAACTCCATTTTGACTTCACACACCTCCATTCTATGAGTTCACACACCTCCATTTTATGACTTCTCAGACCTCCATTCTATGACTTCACACACCTCCATTCTGTGATTTCACTCACCTCCAATCTGACTTCACACACCTCCATTCTGTGACTTCACACACCTCCACTCTATGACTTCAAACACCTTCATTCTTACTTCACAAACATCCATTCTGTGACTTCACACACCTCCATTCTATGAATTCACACACCTCCATTTTATGACTTCACACACGTCCATTCTATGACTTCACACACCTCCATTCTGTGACTTCACACACCTCCATGCTATGACTTCACAAACCTCCATTCTGAGTTCACAGACCTCCATTCTATGACTTCACACACCTCCATTCGTTGACGTCAAAAACAACCATTCTATGACTTCACACACCTCCATTCAATGATTTCACACACTTCCATTCTATGACTTCACACACCTCCATTCTGTGGCTTCACACACCTACATTCTGTGATTTCACACACCTCCAATCTGACTTCACACACCTCCAGTCTATGACTTCACACACCTCCATTCGTTGACATCGAAAAACACCATTCTATGACTTCACACAACTCCATTTTGACTTCACACACCTCCATTCTATGAGTTCACACACCTCCATTTTATGACATCACACACCTCCATTCTATGACTTCACACACCTCAATTCTATGACTTCACACACCTCCATTCTATGACTTCACACACCTCCATTCTGTGACTTCACACACATCCACTCTATGACTTCAAACACCTTCATTCTTACTTCACAAACATCCATTCTGTGACTTCACACACCTCCATTCTGTGACTTCACACACCTCAATTCTGTGACTTCACACACCTCCATTTTGACTTCACATACCTCCATTCTATGATTTCACACACCTCCATTCTATGACTTCCCACACCTCCATTCTGTGACTTCACACACCACCTTTTTGACTTCACACACCTCCATTCTCTGGCTTCACACACCTCCATTCTGTGACTTCACACACCTCCGTTTTGACTTCACACACTTCCAATCTGGGACTTCACACACCTCCATTCTGTGACTTCACACACCTCTATTGTTTCACTTCACACACTCCATTCTTTGACTTCAAACACCGCCATTCCATGACTTCACAAACCTCCATTCTATGAGTTCACACACCTCCAATTTGACTTCACACATCTCCATTCTATGACTTCACACACCTTCATTCTTACTTCAGAAACATCCATTCTCTGACTTCACACACCTCCATTCTATGACTTCACAAACCTCCATTCTGTGACTTCACACACCTCCATTCTGGCTTCACACACCTCCATTCTATGACTTCACACACTTCCATTCTATGACTTCACACACCTCCATTCTCTGACTTCACACACCTCCATTCTGAGTTCACACACCTCCATTCTGTGACTTCACACACCTCCATTCTGTGACTTCACACACCTCCATTCTGTGACTTCACACACCTCGATCCTATGACTTCACACACCTCCATTCTATGAATTAACACACCTCCATTCTGTGAGTTCACAAACCTCCATTCTATGACTTCACACACCTCCATTCTGTGACTTCACACACCTCCATTCTGAGTTCACACACCTCCATTCTATGACTTCAGAAACCTCCATTCTGAGTTCACAGACCTCCATTCTATGACTTCACACACTTCCATTCTATGACTTCACTCACCTCCATTCTGACTTCACACACCCCCATTCTGACTTCACACACCTTAATTCTGTGACTTCACACACCTCCATTCTATGATTTCACACACTTCCATTCTATGACTTCACACACCTCCATTCTGTGGCGTCACACTACTACATTCTGAGTTTACACACCTCCATTCTGTGACTTCACACACCTCCATTCTGTGATTTCACACACCTCCAATCTGACTTCACACACCTCCATTATATGACTTCACACACCTCCATTCGTTGATATCAAAAAACACCATGCTATGACTTCACACAACTCCATTTTGACTTCACACACCTCCATTCTATGAGTTCACACACCTCCAATTTATGACTTCACACACCTCCATTCTATGACTTCACACACCTCCATTCTGTGATTTCACACACCTCCAATCTGACTTCACACACCTCCATTCTGTGACTTCGCACACCTTCACTCTATGACTTCAAACACCTTCATTCTTACTTCACAAACATCCATTCTGTGACTTCACACACCTCCATTCGGTGACTTCACACACATTCATTCTGACTTCACACACGTCCATTATGTGACTTCATACACCTCAATTCTGTGACTTCACAAACCTCCATTCTGACTTCACACACCTCCATTCTATGATTTCACACACCTCCATTCTATGACTTCACAAACCTCCATTCTGTGACTTCACACACCAAGTTTTTGACTTCACACACCTCCATTCTGTGACTTCACACACCTCCATTCTGTGACTTCACACACCTCCGTTTTGACTTCACACACCTCCATTCTTTGACTTCACACACCTCCATACTCTGACTTCACACACCACCTTTTTGACTTCACACACTTCCATTCTGTGACTTCACATACCTCCATTCTGTGACTTCACACACCTCTATTGTTTCACTTCACACACCTCCATTCTTTGACTTCACACACCTCCATTCCATGACTTCACACACCTCCATTCTATGAGTTCACACACCTCCAATTTGACTTCACACACCTCCATTCTATGACTTCACACACCTTCATTCTTACTTCAGAAACATCCATTCTCTGACTTCACACACCTCCATTCTATGACTTCACAAACCTCCATTCTGTGACTTCACACACCTCCATTCTGAATTCACACACCTCCATTCTGTGACTTCACACACCTCCATTCTTCCTTCACACACCTCCATTCTATGACTTCACACACTTCCATTCTATGACTTCAGACACCTCCATTCTGTGGCTTCACACCCCTCCATTCTGAGTTCACACACCTCCATTCTGTGACTTCACACACCTCCATTCTGTGACTTCACACACCTCCATTCTGTGACTTCACACACCTCGATCCTGTGACTTCACACATCTCCATTCTATGAATTCACACACCTCCATTCTATGACTTCACACACCTCCATTTGTGACTTCACACACCTCCATTCTGAGTTCACACACCTCCATTCTATGACTTCACAAACCCCCATTCTGAGTTCACAGACCTCCATTCTATGACTTCACACACTTCCATTCTATAACTTCACACACCTCCATTCTGACTTCACACACCTCCATTCTGACTTCACACACCTCAATTCTTTGACTTGACACACCTCCATTCTATGATTTCACACACCTCCATTCTATGAGTTCACACACCTCCATTCTATGACTTCACACACCTCATTTCTGAGTTGAGACACCTCCATTCTGTGATTTCACACACCTCCAATCTGACTTCACTCACCTCCATTCGTTGACATCAAAAACAACCATTCTATGACTTCACACAACTCCATTGTGACATCACAAACCTCCAATCTATGAATTCACACACCTCCATTTTATGACTTCACACACCTGCATTCTATGACTTCACACACCTCCATTCTGTGACTTCACACACCTCCATTCTATGACTTCACAAACCTCCATTCTGAGTTCACAGACCTCCATTCTATGACTTCACACACCTCCATTCTATGACTTCACTCACCTCCGTTCTGACTTCACACACCTCCATTCTGACTTCACACACCTCAATTCTGTGACTTCACACACCTCCATTCAATGATTTCACACACTTCCATTCTATGACTTCACACACCTCCATTCTGTGGCTCCACACACCTACATTCTGAATTCACACACCTCCAATCTGTGACTTCACACACCTCCATTCTGTGATTTCACACACCTACAATCTGACTTCACAAACCTCCATTCTATGACTTCACACACCTCCATTCGTTGACATCAAAAAACACCATTCTATGACTTCACACAACTCCATTTTTACTTCACACACCTCCATTCTATGAGATCACACATCTCCTTTTTATGACTTCACACACCTCCATTCTATGACTTCACACACCTCCATTCTGTGACTTCACACACCTCCACTCTATGACTTCAAACAACTTCATTCTTACTTCACAAACATCCATTTTGTGACTTCACACACCTCCATTCTGTGACTTCACACAACTTCATTCTGACTTCACACACCTCCATTCTGTGACTTCACACACCTCAATTCTGTGACTTCATACAACTCCATTCTGACTTCACTTACCTCCATTCTATGATTTCACACACCTCCATTCTATGACTTCACACACCTCCATTCTGTGACTTCACACACCACCTTTTTGACTTCACACACCTCCATTCTTTGACTTCACACACCTCCATTCTGTGACTTCACACACCTCCGTTTTGACTTCACACACTTCCATTCTGTGACTTCACACACCTCCATTCCATGACTTCACACACCTCCATTCTATGAGTTCACACACCTCCATTCTATGGGTTCACACACCTCCAATTTGACTTCACACACCTCCATTCTTACTTCAGAAACATCCATTCTCTGACTTCACACACCTCCATTCTATGAGTTCACAAACCTACATTCTGTGACTTCACACACCTCCACTCTGAGTTCACACACCTCCATTCTGTGACTTCACACACCTCCATTCGTTGACATCAAAAACCACCATTCTATGACTTCACACAACTCCATTTTAACTTCACACACATCCATTCTATGAGTTCACACACCTCCATTTTATGACTTCACACACCTCCATTCTATGACTTCACACACCTCAATTCTATGACTTCACACACCTCCATTCTATGACTTCACACACCTCCATTCTATGACTTCACACACCTCCACTGTACGACTTCAAAAACCTTCATTCTTACATCACAAACATCCATTCTGTGACTTCACACACCTCCATTCTGTGATTTCACACACCTTCATTCTGACTTCACACACCTCCATTCTGTGACTTCACACACCTCAATTCTGTGACTTCACACACCTCCATTCTGACTTCACACACCTTCATTCTATGACTTCACACACCTCCATTCTATGACTTCACACACCTCCATTCTGTGACTTCACACACCTCCATTTTGTGACTTCACACACCTCCATTTTGCCTTCACACACTTCCAATCTGTGACTTCACACACCTCCATTCTGTGACTTCACACACCTCTATTGTTTCACTTCACACACCTCCATTCTTTGACTTCACAAACCGCCATTCCATGACTTCACAAACCTCCATTCTATGAGTTCACACACCTCCATTCTATGAGCTCACACACCTCCAATTTGACTTCACACATCTATTCTATGACTTCACACACCTTCATTCTTACTTCAGAAACATCCATTCTCTGACTTCACACACCTCCATTCTATGACTTCACAAACCTCCATTCTGTGACTTCACACACCTCCATTCTGAGTTCACACACCTCCTTTCTATGACTTCACACACTTCCATTCTATGACTTCACACACCTCCATTCTATGACTTCACACACCTACATTCTGAGTTCACACACCTCCATTCTGTGACTTCACACACCTCCATTCTGTGACTTCACACACCTCAATTCTGTGACTTCACACACCTCGATGCTATGACTTCACACACCTCCATTCTATGAATTAACACACCTCCATTCTGTGAGTTCACAAACCTCCATTCTATGACTTCACACACCTCCATTCTGTGACTTCACACACCTCCATTCTGAGTTCACACACCTCCATTCTATGTCTTCGCAAACCTCCATTCTGAGTTCACAGACCTCCATTCTATAACTTCACACACCTCCATTCTATGACTTCACTCACCTCCATTCTGACTTCACACACCTCCATTCTGACTTCACACACCTCAATTCTGTGACTTTACACACCTCAATTCTATGATTTCACACACTTCCATTCTATGACTTCACACACCTCCTTTCTGTGGCTTCACACACCTACATTCTGAGTTTACACACCTCCATTCTGTGACTTCACACCCCTCCATTCTGTGATTTCACACACCTCCAATCTGACTTCACACACCTCCATTCTATGACTTCACACACCTCCATTCGTTGACATCAAATAACACCACTCTATGACTTCACACAACCCCATTTTCACTTCACACATCTCCATTCTATGAGTTCACACACCTCCATTTTATGACTTAACACACCTCCATTCTATGACTTCACACACCTCCATTCTGTGATATCACACACCTCCAATCTCACTTCACACACCTCCATTCTGTGACTTCACTCACCTGCACTCTATGACTTCAAACACCTTCATTCTTACTTCACAAACATCCATTCTGTGAATTCACACACCTACATTCTGTGACTTCACACACCTTCATTCTGACTTCACACACCTCCATTCTGTGACTTCATACACGTCAATTCTGTGACTTCACACACCTCCATTCTGACTTCACACACCTCCATTCTGTGACTTCACACACCTCCATTCTGTGGCTTCACACACCTCCGTTTTGACTTCACTCACTTCCATTCTGTGACTTCACACCCCTCCATTCTGTGACTTCACACACCTCTATTGTTTCACTTCACACACCTCCATTCTTTGACTTCACACACCTCCATTCCATGACTTCACAGACCTCCATTCTATGAGTTCACACACCTCAATTCTATAAGTTCACACACCTCCAATTTGACTTCACACTCCTCCATTCTATGACTTCACACACCTTCATTCTTACTTCAGAAACATCCATTCTCTGACTTCACACACCTCCATTCTATGACTTCACAAACCTCCATTCTGTGACTTCACACACCTCGATCCTATGACTTCACACACCTCCATTCTATGAATTCACACACCTCCATTCTATGACTTCACACACCTCCATTCTGTGACTTCACACACCTCCATTCTGAGTTCACACACCTCCATTCTATGACTTCACAAACCCCCATTCTGAGTTCACAGACCTCCATTCTATGACTTCACACACTTCCATTCTATGACTTCACACACCTCCATTCTGACTTCACACACCTCCATTCTGACCTCACACACCTCAATTCTTTGACTTCACACACTCCATTCTATGATTTCACACACTTCCATTCTATGACTTCACACACCTCCATTCTATGACTTCACACACCTCATTTCTGAGTTGACACACCTCCATTCTGTGATTTCACACACCTCCAATCTGACTTCACTCACTTCCATTCTATGATTTCACACACCTCAATTCGTTGACATCAAAAACAACCATTCTATGACTTCACACACCTCCATTATGACTTCACACACCTCCATTCTATGAATTCACACACCTCCATTTTATGACTTCACACACCTCCATTCTATGACTTCACACACCTCCATTCTGTGACTTCACACACCTCCATGCTATGACTTCACAAACCTCCATTCTGAGTTCACAGACCTCCATTCTATGACTTCACACACCTCCATTCTATGACTTCACTCACCTCCATTCTGACTTCACACACCTCCATTCTGACTTCACACACCTCAGTTCTGTGACTTCACACACCTCCATTCAATGATTTCACACTTCCATTCTATGACTTCACACACCTCCATTCTGTGGCTTCACACACCTACATTCTGAGTTCACACAACTCCATTCTGTGACTTAACACACCTCCATTCTGTGATTTCACACAACTCCAATCGGACTTCACACACCTCCATTCTATGACTTCACACACCTCCATTCGTTGACATCAAAAAACACCATTCTATGACTTCACACAACTCCATTTTGACTTCACACACCTCCATTCTATGAGTTCACACACCTCCATTTTATGACATAACACACCTCCATTCTATGACTTTACACACCTCAATACTATGACTTCACACACCTCCATTCTATGACTTCACAAACCTCCATTCTGTGAATTCACACTCCTCCACTCTATGACTTCAAACACCTTCTTTCTTACTTCACAAACATCCATTCTGTGACTTCACACACCTACATTCTGTGACTTCACACACCTTCATTCTGACTTCACACACGTCCATTCTGTGACTTCACACACCTCAATTCTGTGACTTCACACACCTCCATTCTGACTTCACATACCTCCATTCTATGATTTCACACACCTCCGTTCTATGACTTCACACACCTCCATTCTGTGACTTCACACACCACCTTTTTGACTTCACACACCTCCATTCTGTGACTTCACACACCTCCATTCTGTGACTTCACACACCTCCGTTTTGCCTTCACACACTTCCAATCTGTGACTTCACACACCTCCATTCTGTGACTTCACACACTTCTATTGTTTCACTTCACACATCTCCATTCTTTGACTTCAAACACCGCCATTCCATGACTTCACAAACCTCCATTCTATGAGTTCACACCTCCATTCTATGAGTTCACACACCTCCAATTTGACTTCACACATCTCCATTCTATGACTTCACACACCTTCATTCTTACTTCAGAAACATCCATTCTCTGACTTCACACACCTCCATTCTATGACTTCACAAACCTCCATTCTGTGACTTCACACAACTCCATTCTGAGTTCACACACCGCCTTTCTATGACTTCACACACTTCCATTCTATGACTTCACACACATCCATTCTGTGGCTTCACACACCTATATTCTGAGTTCACACACCTCCATTCTGTGACTTCACACACCTCCATTCTGTGACTTCACACACCTCCATTCTGTGACTTCACACACCTCCATTCTGTGACTTCACACACCTCGATCGTATGAATTCACACACCTCCATTCTATGAATTCACACACCTCCATTCTATGACTTCACACACCTCCATTCTGTGACTTCACACACCTCCATTCTGTGACTTCACACACCTCCGTTTTGACTTCACACACTTCCAATCTGTGACTTCACCCACCTCCATTCTGTGACTTCACACACCTCTATTGTTTCACTTCACACACCTCCATTCTGTGACTTCACACACCTCCATTCTGTGACTTCACACAACTCCATTCTGTGACTTCACACACCTCGATCCTATGACTTCACACACCTCCATTCTATGAATTAACACACCTCCATTCTGTGAGTTCACAAACCTCCATTCTGTGACTTCATACACCTCAATTCTGTGACTTCACACACCTCCATTCTGACTTCACACACCTCCATTCTGTGACTTCACACACCTGCATTCTGTGGCTTCACACACCTCCGTTTTGACTTCACACACTTCCATTCTGTGACTTCACACCCCTCCATTCTGTGACTTCACACACCTCTATTGTTTCACTTCACACACCTCCATTCTGACTTCACACACCTCCATTCTGTGACTTCACACACCTGCATTCTGTGGCTTCACACACCTCCGTTTTGACTTCACACACCTACATTCTGTGACTTCACACACCTCCATTCTGTGACTTCACACACCTCGATCCTATGAATTCACACACCTCCATTCTATGAATTCACACACCTCCATTCTATGACTTCACACACCTCCATTCTGTGACTTCACACACCTCCATTCTGAGTTCACACACCTCCATTCTATGACTTCACAAACCCCCATTCTGAGTTCACAGACCTCCATTCTATGACTTCACACACTTCCATTCTATGACTTCACACACCACCATTCTGACTTCACACACCTCAATTCTGACTTCACACACCTCAATTCTTTGACTTCACATACCTCCATTCTATGATTTCACACACTTCCATTCTATGACTTCACACACCTCCATTCTATGACTTCACACACCTCATTTCTGAGTTGACACACCTCCATTCTGTGATTTCACACACCTCCAATCTGACTTCACTCACCTGCGTTCTATGACTTCACACACCTCCATTCGTTGACATCAAAAACAACCATTCTATGACTTCACACAACTCCATTGTGACTTCACACACCTCCATTCTATGAATTCACACACCTCCATTTTATGACTTCACACACCCCCAGTCTATGACTTCACACACCTCCATTCTGTGACCTCACAAACCTCCATTCTGAGTTCACAGACCTCCATTGTATGACTTCACAAACCTCCATTCTGTGACTTCACACACCTCCATTCTGAGTTCACACACCTCCTTTCTATGACTTCACACACTTCCATTCTATGAATTCAAACACCAATATTCTGTGGCTTCACACACCTACATTCTGAGTTCACACACCTCCATTCTGTGACTTCACACACCTCCATTCTGTGACTTCACACAACTCCATTCTGTGACTTCACACACCTCGATCCTATGACTTCACACACCTCCATTCTATCAATTAACACACCTCCATTCTGTGAGTTCACAAACCTCCATTCTATGACTTCACACACCTCCATTCTGTGACTTCACACACCTCCATTCTGAGTTCACACACCTCCATTCTATGACTTCACAAACCTCCATTCTGAGTTCACAGACCTCCATTCTATGAGTTCACACACCTCCATTCTATGACTTCACTCACCTCCATTCTGACTTCACACACCTCCATTCTGACTTCACACACCTTAATTCTGTGACTTCACACACCTCCATTCTATGATTTCACACACTTCCATTCTATGACTTCACACACCTCCATTCTGTGGCGTCACACACCTACATTCTGAGTTTACACACCTCCATTGTGTGACTTCACACACCTCCATTCTGTGATTTCAAACACCTCCAATCTGACTTCACACACCTCCATTCTATGACTTCACACACCTCCATTCGTTGATATCAAAAAACACCATGCTGTGACTTCACACAACTCCATTTTGACTTCACACACCTCCATTCTATGAGTTCACACACCTCCATTTTATGACTTCTCACACCTCCATTCTATGACTTCACACACCTCCATTCTGTGATTTCACACACCTCCAATCTGACTTCACACACCTCCATTCTGTGACTTCACACACCTCCACTCTATGACTTCAAACACCTTCATTCTTACTTCACAAACATCCATTCTGTGACTTCACACACCTCCATTCTGTGACTTCACACACCTTCATTCTGACTTCACACACCTCCATTCTGTGACTTCATACACCTCAATTCTGTGACTTCACACACCTCCATTCTGACTTCACACACCTCCATTCTATGATTTGACACACCTCCATTCTATGACTTCACACACCTCCATTCTGTGACTTCACACACCACCTTTTTGACTTCTCACACCTCCATTCTGTGAGTTCACACACCTCCATTCTGTGACTTCACACACCTCCGTTTTGACTTCACACACTTCCATTCTGTGACTTCACACACCTCCATTCTGTGACTTCACACACCTCTATTGTTTCACTTCACACACCTCCATTCCATGACTTCACACACCTCCATTCTATGAGTTCACACACTTCCAATTTGACTTCACACACCTCCATTCTATGACTTCACAAACCTCCATTCTGTAAATTCACACACCTCCATTCTGAATTCATACACCTCCATTCTGTGACTTCACACCCCTCTATTCTTCCTTCACACACCTCCATTCTATGACTTCACACACTTCCATTCTATGACTTCACACACCTCCATTCTGTGGCTTCACACACCTCCATTCTGAGTTCACACACCTCCATCCTATGACTTCACACACCTCCATTCTATGAATTAACACACCTCCATTCTGTGAGTTCACAAACCTCCATTCTGTGACTTCATACACCTCAATTCTGTGACTTCACACACCTCCATTCTGACTTCACACACCTCCATTCTGTGACTTCACACACCTGCATTCTGTGGCTTCACACACCTCCGTTTTGACTTCACACACCTACATTCTGTGACTTCACACACCTCCATTCTGTGACTTCACACACCTCGATCCTATGAATTCACACACCTCCATTCTATGAATTCACACACCTCCATTCTATGACTTCACACACCTCCATTCTGTGACTTCACACACCTCCATTCTGAGTTCACACACCTCCATTCTATGACTTCACAAACCCCCATTCTGAGTTCACAGACCTCCATTCTATGACTTCACACACTTCCATTCTATGACTTCACACACCACCATTCTGACTTCACACACCTCAATTCTGACTTCACACACCTCAATTCTTTGACTTCACATACCTCCATTCTATGATTTCACACACTTCCATTCTATGACTTCACACACCTCCATTCTATGACTTCACACAACTCATTTCTGAGTTGACACACCTCCATTCTGTGATTTCACACACCTCCAATCTGACTTCACTCACCTGCGTTCTATGACTTCACACACCTCCATTCGTTGACATCAAAAACAACCATTCTATGACTTCACACAACTCCATTGTGACTTCACACACCTCCATTCTATGAATTCACACACCTCCATTTTATGACTTCACACACCCCCAGTCTATGACTTCACACACCTCCATTCTGTGACCTCACAAACCTCCATTCTGAGTTCACAGACCTCCATTGTATGACTTCACAAACCTCCATTCTGTGACTTCACACACCTCCATTCTGAGTTCACACACCTCCTTTCTATGACTTCACACACTTCCATTCTATGAATTCAAACACCAATATTCTGTGGCTTCACACACCTACATTCTATCAATTAACACACCTCCATTCTGTGACTTCACACACCTCCATTCTATGACTTCACACACCTCCATTCTGTGACTTCACACACCTCCATTCTGAGTTCACACACCTCCATTCTATGACTTCACAAACCTCCATTCTGAGTTCACAGACCTCCATTCTATGAGTTCACACACCTCCATTCTATGACTTCACACACCTCCATTCTGTGACTTCACACACCTCCATTCTGAGTTCACACACCTCCATTCTATGACTTCACAAACCTCCATTCTGAGTTCACAGACCTCCATTCTATGAGTTCACACACCTCCATTCTATGACTTCACTCACCTCCATTCTGACTTCACACACCTCCATTCTGACTTCACACACCTTAATTCTGTGACTTCACACACCTCCATTCTATGATTTCACACACTTCCATTCTATGACTTCACACACCTCCATTCTGTGGCGTCACACACCTACATTCTGAGTTTACACACCTCCATTCTGTGACTTCACACACCTCCATTCTGTGATTTCAAACACCTCCAATCTGACTTCACACACCTCCATTCTATGACTTCACACACCTCCATTCGTTGATATCAAAAAACACCATGCGGTGACTTCACACAACTCCATTTTGACTTCACACACCTCCATTCTATGAGTTCACACACCTCCATTTTATGACTTCTCACACCTCCATTCTATGACTTCACACACCTCCATTCGTTGATATCAAAAAACACCATGCTGTGACTTCACACAACTCCATTTTGACTTCACACACCTCCATTCTATGAGTTCACACACCTCCATTTTATGACTTCTCACACCTCCATTCTATGACTTCACACACCTCCATTCTGTGATTTCACACACCTCCAATCTGACTTCACACACCTCCATTCTGTGACTTCACACACCTCCACTCTATGACTTCAAACACCTTCATTCTTACTTCACAAACATCCATTCTGTGATTCACACACCTCCATTCTGTGACTTCACACACCTTCATTCTGACTTCACACACCTCCATTCTGTGACTTCATACACCTCAATTCTGTGACTTCACACACCTCCATTCTGACTTCACACACCTCCATTCTATGATTTGACACACCTCCATTCTATGACTTCACACACCTCCATTCTGTGACTTCACACACCACCTTTTTGACTTCACACACCTCCATTCTGTGAGTTCACACACCTCCATTCTGTGACTTCACACACCTCCGTTTTGACTTCACACACTTCCATTCTGTGACTTCACACACCTCCATTCTGTGACTTCACACACCTCTATTGTTTCACTTCACACACCTCCATTCCATGACTTCACACACCTCCATTCTATGAGTTCACACACCTCCAATTTGACTTCACACACCTCCATTCTATGACTTCACAAACCTCCATTCTGTAAATTCACACACCTCCATTCTGAATTCATACACCTCCATTCTGTGACTTCACACCCCTCTATTCTTCCTTCACACACCTCCATTCTATGACTTCACACACTTCCATTCTATGACTTCACACACCTCCATTCTGTGGCTTCACACACCTCCATTCTGAGTTCACACACCTCCATCCTATGACTTCACACACCTCCATTCTATGAATTAACACACCTCCATTCTGTGAGTTCACAAACCTCCATTCTGTGACTTCATACACCTCAATTCTGTGACTTCACACACCTCCATTCTGACTTCACACACCTCCATTCTGTGACTTCACACACCTGCATTCTGTGGCTTCACACACCTCCGTTTTGACTTCACACACCTACATTCTGTGACTTCACACACCTCCATTCTGTGACTTCACACACCTCGATCCTATGAATTCACACACCTCCATTCTATGAATTCACACACCTCCATTCTATGACTTCACACACCTCCATTCTGTGACTTCACACACCTCCATTCTGAGTTCACACACCTCCATTCTATGACTTCACAAACCCCCATTCTGAGTTCACAGACCTCCATTCTATGACTTCACACACTTCCATTCTATGACTTCACACACCACCATTCTGACTTCACACACCTCAATTCTGACTTCACACACCTCAATTCTTTGACTTCACATACCTCCATTCTATGATTTCACACACTTCCATTCTATGACTTCACACACCTCCATTCTATGACTTCACACACCTCATTTCTGAGTTGACACACCTCCATTCTGTGATTTCACACACCTCCAATCTGACTTCACTCACCTGCGTTCTATGACTTCACACACCTCCATTCGTTGACATCAAAAACAACCATTCTATGACTTCACACAACTCCATTGTGACTTCACACACCTCCATTCTATGAATTCACACACCTCCATTTTATGACTTCACACACCCCCAGTCTATGACTTCACACACCTCCATTCTGTGACCTCACAAACCTCCATTCTGAGTTCACAGACCTCCATTGTATGACTTCACAAACCTCCATTCTGTGACTTCACACACCTCCATTCTGAGTTCACACACCTCCTTTCTATGACTTCACACACTTCCATTCTATGAATTCAAACACCAATATTCTGTGGCTTCACACACCTACATTCTATCAATTAACACACCTCCATTCTGTGACTTCACACACCTCCATTCTATGACTTCACACACCTCCATTCTGTGACTTCACACACCTCCATTCTGAGTTCACACACCTCCATTCTATGACTTCACAAACCTCCATTCTGAGTTCACAGACCTCCATTCTATGAGTTCACACACCTCCATTCTATGACTTCACACACCTCCATTCTGTGACTTCACACACCTCCATTCTGAGTTCACACACCTCCATTCTATGACTTCACAAACCTCCATTCTGAGTTCACAGACCTCCATTCTATGAGTTCACACACCTCCATTCTATGACTTCACTCACCTCCATTCTGACTTCACACACCTCCATTCTGACTTCACACACCTTAATTCTGTGACTTCAAACACCTCCATTCTATGATTTCACACACTTCCATTCTATGACTTCACACACCTCCATTCTGTGGCGTCACACACCTACATTCTGAGTTTACACACCTCCATTCTGTGACTTCACACACCTCCATTCTGTGATTTCAAACACCTCCAATCTGACTTCACACACCTCCATTCTATGACTTCACACACCTCCATTCGTTGATATCAAAAAACACCATGCGGTGACTTCACACAACTCCATTTTGACTTCACACACCTCCATTCTATGAGTTCACACACCTCCATTTTATGACTTCTCACACCTCCATTCTATGACTTCACACACCTCCATTCTGTGATTTCACACACCTCCAATCTGACTTCACACACCTCCATTCTGTGACTTCACACACCTCCACTCTATGACTTCAAACACCTTCATTCTTACTTCACAAACATCCATTCTGTGACTTCACACACCTCCATTCTGTGACTTCACACACCTTCATTCTGACTTCACACACCTCCATTCTGTGACTTCATACACCTCAATTCTGTGACTTCACACACCTCCATTCTGACTTCACACACCTCCATTCTATGATTTGACACACCTCCATTCTATGACTTCACACACCTCCATTCTGTGACTTCACACACCAACTTTTTGACTTCACACACCTCCATTCTGTGAGTTCACACACCTCCATTCTGTGACTTCACACACCTCCGTTTTGACTTCACACACTTCCATTCTGTGACTTCACACACCTCCATTCTGTGACTTCACACACCTCTATTGTTTCACTTCACACACCTCCATTCCATGACTTCACACACCTCCATTCTATGAGTTCACACACCTCCAATTTGACTTCACACACCTCCATTCTATGACTTCACAAACCTCCATTCTGTAAATTCACACACCTCCATTCTGAATTCATACACCTCCATTCTGTGACTTCACACCCCTCCATTCTTCCTTCACACACCTCCATTCTATGACTTCACACACTTCCATTCTATGACTTCACACACCTCCATTCTGTGGCTTCACACACCTCCATTCTGAGTTCACACACCTTCATTCTGTGACTTCACACACCTCCATTCTGTGACTTCACACACCTCCATTCTGTGACTTCACACACCTCGATCCTATGACTTCACACACCTCCATTCTATGAATTCACACACCTCCATTCTATTACTTCACACACCTCCATTCTGTGACTTCACACACCTCCATTCTGAGTTCACACACCTCCATTCTATGACTTCACACACCTCCATTCTATGATTTGACACACCTCCATTCTATGACTTCACACACCTCCATTCTGTGACTTCACACACCACCTTTTTGACTTCTCACACCTCCATTCTGTGAGTTCACACACCTCCATTCTGTGACTTCACACACCTCCGTTTTGACTTCACACACTTCCATTCTGTGACTTCACACACCTCCATTCTGTGACTTCACACACCTCTATTGTTTCACTTCACACACCTCCATTCCATGACTTCACACACCTCCATTCTATGAGTTCACACACTTCCAATTTGACTTCACACACCTCCATTCTATGACTTCACAAACCTCCATTCTGTAAATTCACACACCTCCATTCTGAATTCATACACCTCCATTCTGTGACTTCACACCCCTCTATTCTTCCTTCACACACCTCCATTCTATGACTTCACACACTTCCATTCTATGACTTCACACACCTCCATTCTGTGGCTTCACACACCTCCATTCTGAGTTCACACACCTCCATCCTATGACTTCACACACCTCCATTCTATGAATTAACACACCTCCATTCTGTGAGTTCACAAACCTCCATTCTGTGACTTCATACACCTCAATTCTGTGACTTCACACACCTCCATTCTGACTTCACACACCTCCATTCTGTGACTTCACACACCTGCATTCTGTGGCTTCACACACCTCCGTTTTGACTTCACACACCTACATTCTGTGACTTCACACACCTCCATTCTGTGACTTCACACACCTCGATCCTATGAATTCACACACCTCCATTCTATGAATTCACACACCTCCATTCTATGACTTCACACACCTCCATTCTGTGACTTCACACACCTCCATTCTGAGTTCACACACCTCCATTCTATGACTTCACAAACCCCCATTCTGAGTTCACAGACCTCCATTCTATGACTTCACACACTTCCATTCTATGACTTCACACACCACCATTCTGACTTCACACACCTCAATTCTGACTTCACACACCTCAATTCTTTGACTTCACATACCTCCATTCTATGATTTCACACACTTCCATTCTATGACTTCACACACCTCCATTCTATGACTTCACACAACTCATTTCTGAGTTGACACACCTCCATTCTGTGATTTCACACACCTCCAATCTGACTTCACTCACCTGCGTTCTATGACTTCACACACCTCCATTCGTTGACATCAAAAACAACCATTCTATGACTTCACACAACTCCATTGTGACTTCACACACCTCCATTCTATGAATTCACACACCTCCATTTTATGACTTCACACACCCCCAGTCTATGACTTCACACACCTCCATTCTGTGACCTCACAAACCTCCATTCTGAGTTCACAGACCTCCATTGTATGACTTCACAAACCTCCATTCTGTGACTTCACACACCTCCATTCTGAGTTCACACACCTCCTTTCTATGACTTCACACACTTCCATTCTATGAATTCAAACACCAATATTCTGTGGCTTCACACACCTACATTCTATCAATTAACACACCTCCATTCTGTGACTTCACACACCTCCATTCTATGACTTCACACACCTCCATTCTGTGACTTCACACACCTCCATTCTGAGTTCACACACCTCCATTCTATGACTTCACAAACCTCCATTCTGAGTTCACAGACCTCCATTCTATGAGTTCACACACCTCCATTCTATGACTTCACACACCTCCATTCTGTGACTTCACACACCTCCATTCTGAGTTCACACACCTCCATTCTATGACTTCACAAACCTCCATTCTGAGTTCACAGACCTCCATTCTATGAGTTCACACACCTCCATTCTATGACTTCACTCACCTCCATTCTGACTTCACACACCTCCATTCTGACTTCACACACCTTAATTCTGTGACTTCACACACCTCCATTCTATGATTTCACACACTTCCATTCTATGACTTCACACACCTCCATTCTGTGGCGTCACACACCTACATTCTGAGTTTACACACCTCCATTCTGTGACTTCACACACCTCCATTCTGTGATTTCAAACACCTCCAATCTGACTTCACACACCTCCATTCTATGACTTCACACACCTCCATTCGTTGATATCAAAAAACACCATGCGGTGACTTCACACAACTCCATTTTGACTTCACACACCTCCATTCTATGAGTTCACACACCTCCATTTTATGACTTCTCACACCTCCATTCTATGACTTCACACACCTCCATTCGTTGATATCAAAAAACACCATGCTGTGACTTCACACAACTCCATTTTGACTTCACACACCTCCATTCTATGAGTTCACACACCTCCATTTTATGACTTCTCACACCTCCATTCTATGACTTCACACACCTCCATTCTGTGATTTCACACACCTCCAATCTGACTTCACACACCTCCATTCTGTGACTTCACACACCTCCACTCTATGACTTCAAACACCTTCATTCTTACTTCACAAACATCCATTCTGTGATTCACACACCTCCATTCTGTGACTTCACACACCTTCATTCTGACTTCACACACCTCCATTCTGTGACTTCATACACCTCAATTCTGTGACTTCACACACCTCCATTCTGACTTCACACACCTCCATTCTATGATTTGACACACCTCCATTCTATGACTTCACACACCTCCATTCTGTGACTTCACACACCACCTTTTTGACTTCACACACCTCCATTCTGTGAGTTCACACACCTCCATTCTGTGACTTCACACACCTCCGTTTTGACTTCACACACTTCCATTCTGTGACTTCACACACCTCCATTCTGTGACTTCACACACCTCTATTGTTTCACTTCACACACCTCCATTCCATGACTTCACACACCTCCATTCTATGAGTTCACACACCTCCAATTTGACTTCACACACCTCCATTCTATGACTTCACAAACCTCCATTCTGTAAATTCACACACCTCCATTCTGAATTCATACACCTCCATTCTGTGACTTCACACCCCTCTATTCTTCCTTCACACACCTCCATTCTATGACTTCACACACTTCCATTCTATGACTTCACACACCTCCATTCTGTGGCTTCACACACCTCCATTCTGAGTTCACACACCTCCATCCTATGACTTCACACACCTCCATTCTATGAATTAACACACCTCCATTCTGTGAGTTCACAAACCTCCATTCTGTGACTTCATACACCTCAATTCTGTGACTTCACACACCTCCATTCTGACTTCACACACCTCCATTCTGTGACTTCACACACCTGCATTCTGTGGCTTCACACACCTCCGTTTTGACTTCACACACCTACATTCTGTGACTTCACACACCTCCATTCTGTGACTTCACACACCTCGATCCTATGAATTCACACACCTCCATTCTATGAATTCACACACCTCCATTCTATGACTTCACACACCTCCATTCTGTGACTTCACACACCTCCATTCTGAGTTCACACACCTCCATTCTATGACTTCACAAACCCCCATTCTGAGTTCACAGACCTCCATTCTATGACTTCACACACTTCCATTCTATGACTTCACACACCACCATTCTGACTTCACACACCTCAATTCTGACTTCACACACCTCAATTCTTTGACTTCACATACCTCCATTCTATGATTTCACACACTTCCATTCTATGACTTCACACACCTCCATTCTATGACTTCACACACCTCATTTCTGAGTTGACACACCTCCATTCTGTGATTTCACACACCTCCAATCTGACTTCACTCACCTGCGTTCTATGACTTCACACACCTCCATTCGTTGACATCAAAAACAACCATTCTATGACTTCACACAACTCCATTGTGACTTCACACACCTCCATTCTATGAATTCACACACCTCCATTTTATGACTTCACACACCCCCAGTCTATGACTTCACACACCTCCATTCTGTGACCTCACAAACCTCCATTCTGAGTTCACAGACCTCCATTGTATGACTTCACAAACCTCCATTCTGTGACTTCACACACCTCCATTCTGAGTTCACACACCTCCTTTCTATGACTTCACACACTTCCATTCTATGAATTCAAACACCAATATTCTGTGGCTTCACACACCTACATTCTATCAATTAACACACCTCCATTCTGTGACTTCACACACCTCCATTCTATGACTTCACACACCTCCATTCTGTGACTTCACACACCTCCATTCTGAGTTCACACACCTCCATTCTATGACTTCACAAACCTCCATTCTGAGTTCACAGACCTCCATTCTATGAGTTCACACACCTCCATTCTATGACTTCACACACCTCCATTCTGTGACTTCACACACCTCCATTCTGAGTTCACACACCTCCATTCTATGACTTCACAAACCTCCATTCTGAGTTCACAGACCTCCATTCTATGAGTTCACACACCTCCATTCTATGACTTCACTCACCTCCATTCTGACTTCACACACCTCCATTCTGACTTCACACACCTTAATTCTGTGACTTCAAACACCTCCATTCTATGATTTCACACACTTCCATTCTATGACTTCACACACCTCCATTCTGTGGCGTCACACACCTACATTCTGAGTTTACACACCTCCATTCTGTGACTTCACACACCTCCATTCTGTGATTTCAAACACCTCCAATCTGACTTCACACACCTCCATTCTATGACTTCACACACCTCCATTCGTTGATATCAAAAAACACCATGCGGTGACTTCACACAACTCCATTTTGACTTCACACACCTCCATTCTATGAGTTCACACACCTCCATTTTATGACTTCTCACACCTCCATTCTATGACTTCACACACCTCCATTCTGTGATTTCACACACCTCCAATCTGACTTCACACACCTCCATTCTGTGACTTCACACACCTCCACTCTATGACTTCAAACACCTTCATTCTTACTTCACAAACATCCATTCTGTGACTTCACACACCTCCATTCTGTGACTTCACACACCTTCATTCTGACTTCACACACCTCCATTCTGTGACTTCATACACCTCAATTCTGTGACTTCACACACCTCCATTCTGACTTCACACACCTCCATTCTATGATTTGACACACCTCCATTCTATGACTTCACACACCTCCATTCTGTGACTTCACACACCAACTTTTTGACTTCACACACCTCCATTCTGTGAGTTCACACACCTCCATTCTGTGACTTCACACACCTCCGTTTTGACTTCACACACTTCCATTCTGTGACTTCACACACCTCCATTCTGTGACTTCACACACCTCTATTGTTTCACTTCACACACCTCCATTCCATGACTTCACACACCTCCATTCTATGAGTTCACACACCTCCAATTTGACTTCACACACCTCCATTCTATGACTTCACAAACCTCCATTCTGTAAATTCACACACCTCCATTCTGAATTCATACACCTCCATTCTGTGACTTCACACCCCTCCATTCTTCCTTCACACACCTCCATTCTATGACTTCACACACTTCCATTCTATGACTTCACACACCTCCATTCTGTGGCTTCACACACCTCCATTCTGAGTTCACACACCTTCATTCTGTGACTTCACACACCTCCATTCTGTGACTTCACACACCTCCATTCTGTGACTTCACACACCTCGATCCTATGACTTCACACACCTCCATTCTATGAATTCACACACCTCCATTCTATTACTTCACACACCTCCATTCTGTGACTTCACACACCTCCATTCTGAGTTCACACACCTCCATCCTATGACTTCACAAACCCCCATTCTGAGTTCACAGACCTCCATTCTATGACTTCACACGCTTCCATTCTATGACTTCACACACCTCCATTCTGACTTCACAGACCTCCATTCTGACTTCACACACCTCAATTCTTTGAATTCAGACACCTCCATTCCGTGATTTCACACACCTCCATTCTATGACTTCACACACCTCCATTCTATGACTTCACACACCTCATTTCTGAGTTGACACACCTCCATTCTGTGATTTCACACACCTCCAATCTGACTTCACTCACCTCCATTCGTTGACATCAAAAACAACCATTCTATGACTTCACACAACTCCATTGTGACTTCACACACCTCCATTCTATGACTTCACACACCTCCATTCTGTGACTTCACACACCTCCATTCTATGACTTCACAAACCTCCATTCTGAGTTCACAGACCTCCATTCTATGACTTCACACACCTCCATTCTATGACTTCACTCACCTCCATTCTGACTTCACACACCTCCATTCTGACTTCACACACCTCAATTCTGTGACTTCACACACCTCAATTCTATGATTTAACACACTTCCATTCTATGACTTCACAAAGCTCCATTCTGTGGCTTCACACACCTACATTCTGAGTTTACACACCTCCATTCTGTGACTTCACACACCTCCATTCTGTGATTTCACACACCTCCAATCTGACTTCACACACCTCCATTCTATGACTTCACACACCTCCATTCGTTGACATCAAAAAACACCATTCTATGACTTCACACAACCCATTTTGACTTCACACACCTCCATTCTGTGAGTTCACACACCTCCATTTTATGACTTCACACACCTACATTCTATGACTTCACACACCTCCATTCTGTGACTTCACACACCTCCACTCTATGACTTCAAACACCTTCATTCTTACTTCACAAACATCCATTCTGTGACTTCACACACCTCCATTCTGTGACTTCACACACCTTCATTCTGACTTCACACACCTCCATTCTGTGACTTCATACACCTCAATTCTGTGACTTCACACACCTCCATTCTGACTTCACACACCTCCATTCTGTGACTTCACACACCTGCATTCTGTGGCTTCACACACCTCCGTTTTGACTTCACATACTTCCATTCTGTGACTTCACACCCCTCCATTCTGTGACTTCACACACCTCTATTGTTTCACTTCACACATCTCCATTCTTTGACTTCACACACCTCCATTCCATGACTTCACACACCTCCATTCTATGAGTTCACACACCTTCATTCTTACTTCAGAAACATCCATTCTCTGACTTCACACACCTCCATTCTATGACTTCACAAACCTCCATTCTGTGACTTCACACACCTCCATTCTGAATTCACACACCTCCATTCTGTGACTTCACACACCTCCATTCTTACTTCACACACCTCCATTCTATGACTTCACACACTTCCATTCTATGACTTCACACACCTCCTTTCTGTGACTTCAAACACCTCCATTCTGAGTTCACACACCTCCATTCTGTGACTTCACACACCTCCATTCTGTGACTTCACACACCTCCATTCTGTGACTTCACACACCTCGATCCTATGACTTCACACACCTCCATTCTATGAATTCACACACCTCCATTCTGTGATTTCACACACCTCCACTCTATGACTTCACACACCTCCATTCTGTGACTTCACACACCTCCATTCTGAGTTCACACACCTCCATTCTATGATTTCACAAACCCCCATTCTGAGTTCACAGACCTCCATTCTATGACTTCACACACTTCCATTCTATGACTTCACACACCTCCATTCTGACTTCACACACCTCCATTCTGACTTCACACACCTCAATTCTTTGACTTCACACACCTCCATTCTATGATTTCACACACTTCCATTCTATGACTTCACACACCTCATTTCTGAGTTGACACACCTCCATTCTGTGATTTCACACACCTCCATTCTGACTTCACACACCTCCATTCTATGAGTTCACACACCTCCATTCATTGACATCAAAAACAACCATTCTATGACTTAACACAACTCCATTCTGACTTCACACACCTCCATTCTATGAATTCACACACCTCCATTTTATGACTTCACACACCTCCATTATATGACTTCACACACCTCCATTCTTTGACTTCACACACCTCCATTCTATGACTTCACAAACCTCCATTCTGAGTTCACAGACCTCCGTTCTATGAATTCACACACCTCCATTCTATGACTTCACTGACCTCTATTCTGACTTCACACACATCCATTCTGACTTCACACACCTCAATTCTGTGACTTCACACACCTCCATTCAATGATTTCACACACTTCCATTCTATGACTTCACACACCTCCATTCTGTGGCTTCACACACCTACATTCTGAGTTCAAACACCTCCATTCTGTGACTTCACACACCTCCATTCTATGACTTCACACACCTCCATTCGTTGACATCAAAGAACACCATTCTATGACTTCACACAACTCCATTTAGACTTCACACACCTCCATTCTATGAGTTCACACACCTCCATTTTATGACTTCACACACCTCCATTCTATGACTTCACACACCTCAATTCTATGACTTCACACACCTCCATTCTATGACTTCACACACCTCCGTTCTGTGACTTTACACACCTCCACTCTATGACTTCAAACATGTTCATTCTTACTTCACAAACATCCATTCTGTGACTTCACACACCTCCATTCTATGACTTCACACACCTTCATTCTGACTTCACACACCTCCATTCTGTGACTTCACACACCTCAATTCTGTGACTTCACACACCTCCATTCTGACTTCACATACCTCCATTCTATGATTTCACACACCTCCATTATATGACTTCACACACCTCCATTCTGTGACTTCACACACCACCTTTTTGACTTCACACACCTCCATTCTGTGACTTCACACACCTCCATTCTGTGACTTCACACACCTCCGTTTTGACTTCACACATTCCATACTGTGACTTCACACACCTCCATTCTGTGACTTCACACACCTCTATTGTTTCACTTCACACCCCTCCATTCCATGACTTCACACACCTCCATTCTATGACTTCACACACCTCCATTCTGTGACTTCAACCACCTCCACTCTATGACTTCAAACACCTCCATTGTTTCACTTCACACACCTCTATTGTTTGACTTCACACACCTCCATTCCATGACTTCACACACCTCCATTCTATGAGTTCACACACCTCCATTCTATGAGTTCACACACCTCCAATTTGACTTCACACACCTCCATTCTATGACTTCACACACCTTCATTCTTTCTTCAGAAACATCCATTCTCTGACTTCACACACCTCCATTCTATGACTGCACAAACCTCCATTCTGTGACTTCACACACCTCCATTCTTAATTCACACATCCATTCTGTGACTTCACACACCTCCATTCTTCCTTCACACACCTCCATTCTATGACTTCACACACTTCCATTCTATGACTTCACACACCTCCATTCTGTGGCTTCAAACACCTCCATTCTGAGTTCACACACCTCCATTCTGTGACTTCACACACCTCCATTCTGTGACTTCACACACCTCCATTCTGTGACTTCACACACCTCCATTCTATGACTTCACACACCTCCATTCTGTGACTTCACACACCTCCATTCTGAGTTCACACACCTCCATTCTGACTTCACACAGCTCAATTCTTTGACTTCACACACCTCCATTCTATGACTTCACACACCTCATTTCTGAGTTGACACACCTCCATTCTGTGATTTCACACACCTCCATTCTGACTTCACACACCTCCATTCTATGAGTTCACACACCTCCATTCATTGACATCAAAAACAACCATTCTATGACTTCACACAACTCCATTGTGACTTCACACACCTCCATTCTATGAATTCACACACCTCCATTTCATGACTTCACACACCTCCATTATATGACTTCACACACCTCCATTCTTTGACTTCACACACCTCCATTCTATCACTTCACACACCTCCATTCTATGAGTTCACACACCTTCATTCTTACTTCAGAAACATCCATTCTCTGACTTCACACACCTCCATTCTATGACTTCACAAACCTCCATTCTGTGACTTCACACACCTCCATTCTGAATTCACACACCTCCATTCTGTGACTTCACACACCTCCATTCTTACTTCACACACCTCCATTCTATGACTTCACACACTTCCATTCTATGACTTCACACACCTCCTTTCTGTGACTTCAAACACCTCCATTCTGAGTTCACACACCTCCATTCTGTGACTTCACACACCTCCATTCTGTGACTTCACACACCTCCATTCTGTGACTTCACACACCTCGATCCTATGACTTCACACACCTCCATTCTATGAATTCACACACCTCCATTCTGTGATTTCACACACCTCCACTCTATGACTTCACACACCTCCATTCTGTGACTTCACACACCTCCATTCTGAGTTCACACACCTCCATTCTATGATTTCACAAACCCCCATTCTGAGTTCACAGACCTCCATTCTATGACTTCACACACTTCCATTCTATGACTTCACACACCTCCATTCTGACTTCACACACCTCCATTCTGACTTCACACACCTCAATTCTTTGACTTCACACACCTCCATTCTATGATTTCACACACTTCCATTCTATGACTTCACACACCTCATTTCTGAGTTGACACACCTCCATTCTGTGATTTCACACACCTCCATTCTGACTTCACACACCTCCATTCTATGAGTTCACACACCTCCATTCATTGACATCAAAAACAACCATTCTATGACTTAACACAACTCCATTCTGACTTCACACACCTCCATTCTATGAATTCACACACCTCCATTTTATGACTTCACACACCTCCATTATATGACTTCACACACCTCCATTCTTTGACTTCACACACCTCCATTCTATGACTTCACAAACCTCCATTCTGAGTTCACAGACCTCCGTTCTATGAATTCACACACCTCCATTCTATGACTTCACTGACCTCTATTCTGACTTCACACACATCCATTCTGACTTCACACACCTCAATTCTGTGACTTCACACACCTCCATTCAATGATTTCACACACTTCCATTCTATGACTTCACACACCTCCATTCTGTGGCTTCACACACCTACATTCTGAGTTCAAACACCTCCATTCTGTGACTTCACACACCTCCATTCTATGACTTCACACACCTCCATTCGTTGACATCAAAGAACACCATTCTATGACTTCACACAACTCCATTTAGACTTCACACACCTCCATTCTATGAGTTCACACACCTCCATTTTATGACTTCACACACCTCCATTCTATGACTTCACACACCTCAATTCTATGACTTCACACACCTCCATTCTATGACTTCACACACCTCCGTTCTGTGACTTTACACACCTCCACTCTATGACTTCAAACATGTTCATTCTTACTTCACAAACATCCATTCTGTGACTTCACACACCTCCATTCTATGACTTCACACACCTTCATTCTGACTTCACACACCTCCATTCTGTGACTTCACACACCTCAATTCTGTGACTTCACACACCTCCATTCTGACTTCACATACCTCCATTCTATGATTTCACACACCTCCATTATATGACTTCACACACCTCCATTCTGTGACTTCACACACCACCTTTTTGACTTCACACACCTCCATTCTGTGACTTCACACACCTCCATTCTGTGACTTCACACACCTCCGTTTTGACTTCACACATTCCATACTGTGACTTCACACACCTCCATTCTGTGACTTCACACACCTCTATTGTTTCACTTCACACCCCTCCATTCCATGACTTCACACACCTCCATTCTATGACTTCACACACCTCCATTCTGTGACTTCAACCACCTCCACTCTATGACTTCAAACACCTCCATTGTTTCACTTCACACACCTCTATTGTTTGACTTCACACACCTCCATTCCATGACTTCACACACCTCCATTCTATGAGTTCACACACCTCCATTCTATGAGTTCACACACCTCCAATTTGACTTCACACACCTCCATTCTATGACTTCACACACCTTCATTCTTTCTTCAGAAACATCCATTCTCTGACTTCACACACCTCCATTCTATGACTGCACAAACCTCCATTCTGTGACTTCACACACCTCCATTCTTAATTCACACATCCATTCTGTGACTTCACACACCTCCATTCTTCCTTCACACACCTCCATTCTATGACTTCACACACTTCCATTCTATGACTTCACACACCTCCATTCTGTGGCTTCAAACACCTCCATTCTGAGTTCACACACCTCCATTCTGTGACTTCACACACCTCCATTCTGTGACTTCACACACCTCCATTCTGTGACTTCACACACCTCCATTCTATGACTTCACACACCTCCATTCTGTGACTTCACACACCTCCATTCTGAGTTCACACACCTCCATTCTGACTTCACACAGCTCAATTCTTTGACTTCACACACCTCCATTCTATGACTTCACACACCTCATTTCTGAGTTGACACACCTCCATTCTGTGATTTCACACACCTCCATTCTGACTTCACACACCTCCATTCTATGAGTTCACACACCTCCATTCATTGACATCAAAAACAACCATTCTATGACTTCACACAACTCCATTGTGACTTCACACACCTCCATTCTATGAATTCACACACCTCCATTTCATGACTTCACACACCTCCATTATATGACTTCACACACCTCCATTCTTTGACTTCACACACCTCCATTCTATCACTTCACAAACCTCCATTCTGAGTTCACAGACCTCCATTCTATGACTTCACACACCTCCATTCTATGACTTCACTGACCTCTATTCTGACTTCACACACATCCATTCTGACTTCACACACCTCAATTCTGTGACTTCACACACCTCCATTCAATGATTTCACACACTTCCATTCTATGACTTCACACACCTCCATTCTGTGGCTTCACACACCTACATTCTGAGTTCACACACCTCCATTCTGTGACTTCACACACCTCCATTCTATGACTTCACACACCTCCATTCGTTGACATCAAAAAACACCATTCTATGACTTCACACAACTCCATTTAGACTTCACACACCTCCATTCTATGAGTTCACACACCTCCATTTTATGACTTCACACACCTCCATTCTATGACTTCACACACCTCAATTCTATGACTTCACACACCTCCATTCTATGACTTCACACACCTCCATTCTGTGACTTCACACACCTCCACTCTATGACTTCAAACACCTTCATTCTTACTTCACAAACATCCATTCTGTGACTTCACACACCTCCATTCTGTGACTTCACACACCTTCATTCTAACTTCACACACCTCCATTCGGTGACTTCACACACCTCAATTCTGTGACTTCACACACCTCCATTCTGACTTCACATACCTCCATTCTATGATTTCACCCACCTCCATTATATGACTTCACACACATCCATTCTGTGACTTCACACACCACCTTTTTGACTTCACACACCTCCATTCTGTGACTTCACACACCTCCATTCTGTGACTTCACACACCTCCGTTTTGACTTCACACATTCCATACTGTGACTTCACACACCTCCATTCTGTGACTTCACACACCTCTATTGTTTCACTTCACACCCCTCCATTCCATGACTTCACACACCTCCATTCTATGAGTTCACACACCTCCATTCTATGAGTTCACACACCTCCAATTTGACTTCACACACCTCCATTCTATGACTTCACACACATTCATTCTTCAGAAATATCCATTCTCTGACTTCACACACCTCCATTCTATGACTTCACAAACCTCCATTCTGTGACTTCACACACCTCCATTCTGAGTTTACACACCTCTATTCTGTGACTTTACACACCTCCATTCGTCGACATCAAAAACCACCATTCTATGACTTCACACACCTGCATTGTGACTTCACACACCTCCATTCTATGAGTTCACACACCTCCATTTTATGACTTCACACACCTCCATTCTATGACTTCACACACCTCAATTCTGTGACTTCACACACCTCCATTCTATGACTTCACACACATCCATTCTGTGACTTCACCCACCTCCACTCTATGACTTCAAACACCTTCATTCTTACTTCACAACATCCATCTGTGACTTCACACACCTCCATTCTGTGATTTCACACACCTTCATTCTGACTTCACACACCTCCATTTTGTGACTTCACACACCTCAATTCTGTGACTTCACACACCTCCATTCTGACTTCACACACCTCCATTCTATGACTTCACACACCTCCATTCTATGACTTCACACACCTCCATTTTGTGACTTCACATACCTAAATTCTATGACTTCACACACCTCCATTGTGACTTCACACATCTCCATTCTATGAGTTCACACACCTCCATTCTGACTTCACACACCTCCATTCTATGACTTCACACACCTCCGTTCTGACTTCACAAAGCTCCATTCTGTGACTTCACAAAACTCCATTCTGTGATTTCACACACCTCCACACTATTACTTCACACACCTCCATCTATGACTTCACACACCTCCATTCTGAGTTCACACACCTCCATTCTGTGACTTCACACACCTCCATTCTGACTTCCCACACCTTCATTTTATGACTTCACACACGTCCATTCTGTGACTTCTCACACCTCCATTCTATGACTTCACATTCTTCTATTGTGACGTCACACAACTCCATTCTATGAGTTCACTCATCTCCATTCTATGATTTCACACACCTCTATTCTGACTTCACACACCTCCATTCTATGACATCACAGACCTCGAATCTGTGACTTCACTCACCTCCACTCTATGACTTCACACTCCTCCATTCTATGACTTCCCACACCTCCTTTCTATGACATCACCCAACTCAGTCTATGACTTCACACACCTCCATTCTGACTTCACACACCTCCATTCTGTGACTTCACACACCTCCATTCTATGACTTCACACACCTCAATTCTATGACTTCACACACCTCCATTATATGACTTCACACACCTCCATTCTGTGACTTCACACACCTCCATTCTATGACTTCAAACACCTTCATTCTTACTTCACAAACATCCATTCTGTGACTTCACACACCTCCTTTCTTTGACTTCACACACCTTCATTCTGACTTCACACACCTCCATTCTCTGACTTCACACACCTCAATTCTGTGACGTGACACACCTCCATTCTGACTTCACACACCTCCATTCTATGATTTCACACACCTCCATTCTGTGACTTCACACACCTCCATTGTGTGACTTCACACACCTCCATTCTGACTTCACACACCTCCATTCTGACTTCACACACCTCCATTCTGACTTCACACAGCTCCATTCTATGAATTCACACACCTCCATTCTGTGACTTCACACACCAACTTTTTGACTTCACACACCTCCATTCTCTGACTTAACACACCTCCATTCTGTGACTTCACACACCTCCGTTTTGACTTCAGACACTTCCAATCTGTGACTTCACACACCTCCTTTCTGTGACTTCACACACATCTATTGTTTCACTTCACACACCTCCATTCTTTGACTTCACACACCTCCATTCTGAATTCACACATCCATTCTGTGACTTCACACACCTCCATTCTTCCTTCACACACCTCCATTCTATGACTTCACACACTTCCATTCTATGACTTCACACACCTCCATTCTGTGGCTTCAAACACCTCCATTCTGAGTTCACACACCTCCATTCTGTGACTTCACACACCTCCATTCTGTGACTTCACACACCTCCATTCTGTGACTTCACACACCTCCATTCTATGACTTCACACACCTCCATTCTGTGACTTCACACACCTCCATTCTGAGTTCACACACCTCCATTCTGACTTCACACAGCTCAATTCTTTGACTTCACACACCTCCATTCTATGACTTCACACACCTCATTTCTGAGTTGACACACCTCCATTCTGTGATTTCACACACCTCCATTCTATGCCTTTACACACCTCCATTCTATGAGTTCACACACCTCCATTCATTGACATCAAAAACAACCATTCTATGACTTCACACAACTCCATTGTGACTTCACACACCTCCATTCTATGAATTCACACACCTCCATTTTATGACTTCACACACCTCCATTATATGACTTCACACACCTCCATTCTTTGACTTCACACACCTCCATTCTGTGACTTCACACACCTCCATTCTGTGACTTCACACACCTCCGTTTTGATTTCACACATTCCATACTGTGACTTCACACACCTCCATTCTGTGACTTCACACACCTCTATTGTTTCACTTCACACACCTCCATTCCATGACTTCACACACCTCCATTCTATGAGTTCACACACCTCCATTCTATGAGTTCACACACCTCCAATTTGACTTCACACACCTCCATTCTATGACTTCACACACATTCATTCTTACTTCAGAAACATCCATTCTGTGACTTCACACACCTCCATCTATGACTTCACACACCTCCATTGTGACTTCACACATCGCCGTTCTGTGAATTCACACACCTCCCTTCTGTGACTTGACACACCTCCATTTTATGACTTCACACACCTCCATTCTATGACTTCACACACCTCCATTCTGTAATTTCACACGCTTCCAATGTTTGACGTCACAAACCTTCATTCCATGACTTCATACACCTCCATTCTATGACTTCACACACATCCATTCTTTGACCTCACACACCTCCATTTTCACTTCACACACCTCCATTCTGTGACTTCACACACCTGCATTTGTGACTTCACACACCACAATTGTGACTTCACACACGTCCATTCTTTGACTTCACACACCACCATTCTATGACTTCACACACCTCCATTCTATGACTTCACACACCTATATTGTGACTTCAAACACCTACGTTCTATCAGTTCACACACCTATATTGTGACTTCAAACACCTACGTTCTATCAGTTCACACACCTGCATTGTGACTTCACATACCTCCATTCTATGACTTCACACACCTCCATTCTGAATTCACACACCTCCATTCTGACTTCCCACACCTCAATTCTGTGACTTCACACAACTCCATTCTATGATTTCCCACACCTCCATTCTTTGACTTCACACACCTGCATTCTGTGACTTCACATACCTCCTTTCTGAGTTCACACACCTCCATTAATTGACTTCACACACCTCCAATCTGACTTCACACACCTCCATTCTATGTCTCCACACACCTCCATTCTGTAATTTCACAGACTTCCAATGTTTGACTTCACAAACCTCCATTCTTTGACTTCACACACCTCCATTCTATGACCTCTCACACCTCCATTGTGACTTCACACATCTCCGTTCTGTGACTTCACACACCTCCCTTCTGTGACTTGACACACCTCCATTCTATGACTTCACAAACCTACATTCTTTGACTTCCCACACCTCCATTTTGACATCACACACCTCCATTCTGTGACTTCACACACCTCCATTTGTGACTTCACACACCACAATTTTGACTTCACACACCTCCATTCTTTGACTTCACACACCTCCATTTTGACTTCACACACTTCCATTCTGTGAATTCACACACCTCCATTCTGTGACTTCACACACCTCCATTCTGACTTCACACACCTCCATTCTATGACTTCACACACTTCCATTCTATGACTTCACACACCTCCATTCTGTGACTTCACACACCTCCACTCTGAGTTCACACACTTCCATTCTTTGTCTTCACACACCTCCATTCTGTGACTTTACACACCTCGTTATATGACTTCACACACCTCCATTCTATGACCTCACACACCTCAAATCTGAGTTCACAACCCTCCATAGTGTGACTTCACACACCTCCATTCTGTGACTTCACACACCTCCATTCTATGACTTCACACACCTCCATTCTATGACTTCACACACATCCATTCTATGCCTTTACACACCTCCATTCTGTGATTTCACACACCTCCATTCTATGACATCACACACCTCCATTCTGTGACTTCACACCTCCATTCTGTGACTTCACACACCTCCATTCTATGACTTCACACACTTCCATTCTATGACTTCACACACCTCCATTCTGTGACTTCACACACCTCCACTCTGAGTTCACACACTTCCATTCTTTGTCTTCACACACCTCCATTCTGTGACTTCACACACCTCGTTATATGACTTCACACACCTCCATTCTGTGACCTCACACACCTCAAATCTGAGTTCACACCCCTCCATAGTGTGACTTCACACACCTCCATTCTGTGACTTCACACACCTCCATTCTATGACTTCACACACCTCCATTCTATGACTTCACACACATCCATTCTATGGCTTTACACACCTCCATTCTGTGATTTCACACACCTCCATTCTATGACATCACACACCTCCATTCTGTGACTTCACACCTCCATTCTATGACTTCACACACCTCCATTCTATGACTTCAGAAACCTATATTGTGACTTCACACACCTCCATTCTATGAGTTCACACACCTGCATTGTGACTTCACCCACCTCCATTCTCTGACTTCACTCACCTCCATTCTGACTTCACACACCTCCATTCTGACTTCACACACCTCAAATCTTTGACTTCACACACCTCCATTGTATGATTTCACACACCTCCATTCTATGACTTCACACACCTCCATTTTGACTTCACACACCTCCATTCTGTGACTTCACACACCTGCATTTTTGACTTCACACACCACAATTTTGACTTTACACACGACCATTCTTTGACTTCACACACCTCCAATTTGACTTCACACACTTCCATTCTGTGACTTCACACACCTCCATTCTGTGACTTCACACACCTACATTGTTTGACTTCACACACCTCCATTTTGACTTCACACACCTCCATTCTATGACTTCACACACCTTCATTCTTACTTCAGAAACATCCATTCTATGACTTCACAAACCTCCCTTCTGTGACTTCACACACCTCCATTCCATGACTTCACACTCCTCCATTCTATGAGTTCACACACCTCCATTCTGTGACTTCACACACCTCCATCTATGACTTCACACACCTCCATTGTGACTTCACACATCGCCGTTCTGTGAATTCACACACCTCCCTTCTGTGACTTGACACACCTCCATTTTATGACTTCACACACCTCCATTCTATGACTTCACACACCTCCATTCTGTAATTTCACACGCTTCCAATGTTTGACGTCAGAAACCTTCATTCCATGACTTCATACACCTCCATTCTATAACTTCACACACATCCATTCTTTGACCTCACACACCTCCATTTTCACTTCACACACCTCCATTCTGTGACTTCACACACCTGCATTTGTGACTTCACACACCACAATTGTGACTTCACACACGTCCATTCTTTGACTTCACACACCACCATTCTATGACTTCACACACCTCCATTCTATGACTTCACACACCTATATTGTGACTTCAAACACCTACGTTCTATCAGTTCACACACCTGCATTGTGACTTCACACACCTCCATTCTATGACTTCACACACCTCCATTCTGAATTCACACACCTCCATTCTGACTTCCCACACCTCAATTCTGTGACTTCACACAACTCCATTCTATGATTTCCCACACCTCCATTCTTTGACTTCACACACCTGCATTCTATGACTTTACCTACCTCCTTTCTGAGTTCACACACCTCCATTAATTGACTTCACACACCTACAATCTGACTTCACACACCTCCATTCTATGTCTCCACACACCTCCATTCTGTAATTTCACAGACTTCCAATGTTTGACTTCACAAACCTCCATTCTTTGACTTCACACACCTCCATTCTATGACCTCTCACACCTCCATTGTGACTTCACACATCTCCGTTCTGTGACTTCACACACCTCCCTTCTGTGACTTGACACACCTCCATTCTATGACTTCACAAACCTCCATTCTTTGACTTCCCACACCTCCATTTTGACATCACACACCTCCATTCTGTGACTTCACACACCTCCATTTGTGACTTCACACACCACAATTTTGACTTCACACACCTCCATTCTTTGACTTCACACACCTCCATTTTGACTTCACACACTTCCATTCTGTGAATTCACACACCTCCATTCTGTGACTTCACACACCTCCACTCTGACTTCACACACCTCCATTCTATGACTTCACACACTTCCATTCTATGACTTCACACACCTCCATTCTGTGACTTCACACACCTCCACTCTGAGTTCACACACTTCCATTCTTTGTCTTCACACACCTCCATTCTGTGACTTCACACACCTCGTTATATGACTTCACACACCTCCATTCTGTGACCTCACACACCTCAAATCTGAGTTTACACCCCTCCATAGTGTGACTTCACACACCTCCATTCTGTGACTTCACACACCTCCATTCTATGACTTCACACACCTCTATTCTATGACTTCACACACATCCATTCTATGGCTTTACACACCTCCATTCTGTGATTTCACACACCTCCATTCTATGACATCACACACCTCCATTGTGACTTCATACACCTCCATTCTATGACTTCACACACCTCCATTCTGACTTCACACACTTCCATTGTATGACTTCACACACCTCCATTCTGACTTCACACACCTCCATTGTATGACTTCGCACACCTCTATTCTGACTTCACACAACTGCATTCTGTGACTTCACACACCTCCATTCTATGACTTCACACACCTCCATTCTGTGACTTCACACACCTCCACTCTGTGACTTTACACACCTCCATTCTGTGACTTCACACACCTCCATTCTGTGATTTCACACACAATCCATTCTATGACTTCACAAACCTCCATTCTTTGATTTCACACACCTCCATTCTATGACTTCACACACCGGCATTGTGACTTCATACAACTCCATTCTGTGAATTCACACACCTCCTTTCTGTGACTTCACACACCTCCATACTATGACTTCCACACACCTTCAATCTATGACTTCACAACCTCCATTCTATACCTTCACACACTTCCAATCTATGACTTCACAAACGTGCATTCTATGACTTCACAAACCTGCAATTTGAATTCACACACCTCCATTATCTGAGTTTACACACCTCCATTCTATGACTTCACACACCTCCATTCTGTAACTTCACACGCTTCCAATGTTTGAGTTCACAAACCTCCATTCCATGACTTCATACACCTCCATTCTATGACTTCACACACATCCATTCTTTGACCTCACACACCTCCATTTTGACTTCACACACCTCCATTCTGTGACTTCACACACCTGCATTTTTGACTTCACACACCACAGTTTTGACTTCACACACACCATTCTTTGACTTCACACACCTCCATTTTGACTTCACACACTTCCATTCTGTGACTTCACACACCTCCATTCTGTGACTTCACACACCTACATTGTTTGACTTCACACACCTCCATTTTGACTTCACACACCTCCATTCTATGACTTCACACACCTTCATTCTTACTTCAGAAACATCCATTCTATGACTTCACAAACCTCCCTTCTGTGACTTCACACACCTCCATTCTATGACTTCACACTCCTCCATCTATGACTTCACACACCTCCATTGTGACTTCACACATCGCCGTTCTGTGAATTCACACACCTCCCTTCTGTGACTTGACACACCTCCATTTTATGACTTCACACACCTCCATTCTATGACTTCACACACCTCCATTCTGTAATTTCACACGCTTCCAATGTTTGACGTCAGAAACCTTCATTCCATGACTTCATACACCTCCATTCTATGACTTCACACACATCCATTCTTTGACCTCACACACCTCCATTTTCACTTCACACACCTCCATTCTGTGACTTCACACACCTGCATTTGTGACTTCACACACCACAATTGTGACTTCACACACGTCCATTCTTTGACTTCACACACCTCCATTCTATGACTTCACACACCTCCATTCTGAATTCACACACCTCCATTCTGACTTCCCACACCTCAATTCTGTGACTTCACACAACTCCATTCTATGATTTCCCACACCTCCATTCTTTGACTTCACACACCTGCATTCTATGACTTCACATACCTCCTTTCTGAGTTCACACACCTCCATTAATTGACTTCACACACCTCCAATCTGACTTCACACACCTCCATTCTATGTCTCCACACACCTCCATTCTGTAATTTCACAGACTTCCAATGTTTGACTTCACAAACCTCCATTCTTTGACTTCACACACCTCCATTCTATGACCTCTCACACCTCCATTGTGACTTCACACATCTCCGTTCTGTGACTTCACACACCTCCCTTCTGTGTCTTGACACACCTCCATTCTATGACTTCACAAACCTACATTCTTTGACTTCCCACACCTCAATTTTGACATCACACACCTCCATTCTGTGACTTCACACACCTCCATTTGTGACTTCACACACCACAATTTTGACTTCACACACCTCCATTCTTTGACTTCACACACCTCCATTTTGACTTCACACACTTCCATTCTGTGAATTCACACACCTCCATTCTGTGACTTCACACACCTCCATTCTGACTTCACACACCTCCATTCTATGACTTCACACACTTCCATTCTATGACTTCACACACCTCCATTCTGTGACTTCACACACCTCCACTCTGAGTTCACACACTTCCATTCTTTGTCTTCACACACCTCCATTCTGTGACTTCACACACCTCGTTATATGACTTCACACACCTCCATTCTGTGACCTCACACACCTCAAATCTGAGTTCACACCCCTCCATAGTGTGACTTCACACACCTCCATTCTGTGAATTCACACACCTCCATTCTATGACTTCACACACCTCCATTCTATGACTTCACACACATCCATTCTATGCTTTTACACACCTCCATTCTGTGATTTCACACACCTCCATTCTATGACATCACACACCTCCATTCTGTGACTTCACACCTCCATTCTATGACTTCACACACCTCCATTCTATGACTTCAGAAACCTATATTGTGACTTCACACACCTCCATTCTATGAGTTCACACACCTGCATTGTGACTTCACCCACCTCCATTCTCTGACTTCACACACCTCCATTCTGACTTCACACACCTCCATTCTGACTTCACACACCTCAAATCTGTGACTTCACACACCTCCATTGTATGATTTCACACACCTCCATTCTATGACTTCACACACCTCCATTTTGACTTCACACACCTCCATTCTGTGACTTCACACACCTGCATTTTTGACTTCACACACCACAATTTTGACTTCACACACGACCATTCTTTGACTTCACACACCTCCATTTTGACTTCACACACTTCCATTCTGTGACTTCACACACCTCCATTCTGTGACTTCACACACCTACATTGTTTGACTTCACACACCTCCATTTTGACTTCACACACCTCCATTCTATGACTTCACACACCTTCATTCTTACTTCAGAAACATCCATTCTATGACTTCACAAACCTCCCTTCTGTGACTTCACACACCTCCATTCTATGACTTCACACTCCTCCATTCTATGAGTTCACACACCTCCATTCTGTGACTTCACACACCTCCATCTATGACTTCACACACCTCCATTGTGACTTCACACATCGCCGTTCTGTGAATTCACACACCTCCCTTCTGTGACTTGACACACCTCCATTTTATGACTTCACACACCTCCATTCTATGACTTCACACACCTCCATTCTGTAATTTCACACGCTTCCAATGTTTGACGTCAGAAACCTTCATTCCATGACTTCATACACCTCCATTCTATGACTTCACACACATCCATTCTTTGACCTCACACACCTCCATTTTCACTTCACACACCTCCATTCTGTGACTTCACACACCTGCATTTGTGACTTCACACACCACAATTGTGACTTCACACACGTCCATTCTTTGACTTCACACACCACCATTCTATGACTTCACACACCTCCATTCTATGACTTCACACACCTATATTGTGACTTCAAACACCTACGTTCTATCAGTTCACACACCTGCATTGTGACTTCACACACCTCCATTCTATGACTTCACACACCTCCATTCTGAATTCACACACCTCCATTCTGACTTCCCACACCTCAATTCTGTGACTTCACACAACTCCAATCTATGATATCCCACACCTCCATTCTTTGACTTCACACACCTGCATTCTATGACTTCACATACCTCCTTTCTGAGTTCACACACCTCCATTAATTGACTTCACACACCTCCAATCTGACTTCACACACCTCCATTCTATGTCTCCACACACCTCCATTCTGTAATTTCACAGACTTCCAATGTTTGACTTCACAAACCTCCATTCTTTGACTTCACACACCTCCATTCTATGACCTCTCACACCTCCATTGTGACTTCACACATCTCCGTTCTGTGACTTCACACACCTCCCTTCTGTGACTTGACACACCTCCATTCTATGACTTCACAAACCTACATTCTTTGACTTCCCACACCTCCATTTTGACTTCACACACTTCCATTCTGTGAATTCACACACCTCCATTCTGTGACTTCACACACCTCCATTCTGACTTCACACACCTCCATTCTATGACTTCACACACTTCCATTCTATGACTTCACACACCTCCATTCTGTGACTTCACACACCTCCACTCTGAGTTCACACACTTCCATTCTTTGTCTTCACACACCTCCATTCTGTGACTTTACACACCTCGTTATATGACTTCACACACCTCCATTCTATGACCTCACACACCTCAAATCTGAGTTCACAACCCTCCATAGTGTGACTTCTCACACCTCCATTCTGTGACTTCACACACCTCCATTCTATGACTTCACACACCTCCATTCTATGACTTCACACACATCCATTCTATGCCTTTACACACCTCCATTCTGTGATTTCACACACCTCCATTCTATGACATCACACACCTCCATTCTGTGACTTCACACCTCCATTCTGTGACTTCACACACCTCCATTCTATGACTTCACACACTTCCATTCTATGACTTCACACACCTCCATTCTGTGACTTCACACACCTCCACTCTGAGTTCACACACTTCCATTCTTTGTCTTCACACACCTCCATTCTGTGACTTCACACACCTCGTTATATGACTTCACACACCTCCATTCTGTGACCTCACACACCTCAAATCTGAGTTCACACCCCTCCATAGTGTGACTTCACACACCTCCATTCTGTGACTTCACACACCTCCATTCTATGACTTCACACACCTCCATTCTATGACTTCACACACATCCATTCTATGGCTTTACACACCTCCATTCTGTGATTTCACACACCTCCATTCTATGACATCACACACCTCCATTCTGTGACTTCACACCTCCATTCTATGACTTCACACACCTCCATTCTATGACTTCAGAAACCTATATTGTGACTTCACACACCTCCATTCTATGAGTTCACACACCTGCATTGTGACTTCACCCACCTCCATTCTCTGACTTCACTCACCTCCATTCTGACTTCACACACCTCCATTCTGACTTCACACACCTCAAATCTTTGACTTCACACACCTCCATTGTATGATTTCACACACCTCCATTCTATGACTTCACACACCTCCATTTTGACTTCACACACCTCCATTCTGTGACTTCACACACCTGCATTTTTGACTTCACACACCACAATTTTGACTTTACACACGACCATTCTTTGACTTCACACACCTCCAATTTGACTTCACACACTTCCATTCTGTGACTTCACACACCTCCATTCTGTGACTTCACACACCTACATTGTTTGACTTCACACACCTCCATTTTGACTTCACACACCTCCATTCTATGACTTCACACACCTTCATTCTTACTTCAGAAACATCCATTCTATGACTTCACAAACCTCCCTTCTGTGACTTCACACACCTCCATTCTATGACTTCACACTCCTCCATTCTATGAGTTCACACACCTCCATTCTGTGACTTCACACACCTCCATCTATGACTTCACACACCTCCATTGTGACTTCACACATCGCCGTTCTGTGAATTCACACACCTCCCTTCTGTGACTTGACACACCTCCATTTTATGACTTCACACACCTCCATTCTATGACTTCACACACCTCCATTCTGTAATTTCACACGCTTCCAATGTTTGACGTCAGAAACCTTCATTCCATGACTTCATACACCTCCATTCTATAACTTCACACACATCCATTCTTTGACCTCACACACCTCCATTTTCACTTCACACACCTCCATTCTGTGACTTCACACACCTGCATTTGTGACTTCACACACCACAATTGTGACTTCACACACGTCCATTCTTTGACTTCACACACCACCATTCTATGACTTCACACACCTCCATTCTATGACTTCACACACCTATATTGTGACTTCAAACACCTACGTTCTATCAGTTCACACACCTGCATTGTGACTTCACACACCTCCATTCTATGACTTCACACACCTCCATTCTGAATTCACACACCTCCATTCTGACTTCCCACACCTCAATTCTGTGACTTCACACAACTCCAATCTATGATATCCCACACCTCCATTCTTTGACTTCACACACCTGCATTCTATGACTTCACATACCTCCTTTCTGAGTTCACACACCTCCATTAATTGACTTCACACACCTCCAATCTGACTTCACACACCTCCATTCTATGTCTCCACACACCTCCATTCTGTAATTTCACAGACTTCCAATGTTTGACTTCACAAACCTCCATTCTTTGACTTCACACACCTCCATTCTATGACCTCTCACACCTCCATTGTGACTTCACACATCTCCGTTCTGTGACTTCACACACCTCCCTTCTGTGACTTGACACACCTCCATTCTATGACTTCACAAACCTACATTCTTTGACTTCCCACACCTCCATTTTGACATCACACACCTCCATTCTGTGACTTCACACACCTCCATTTGTGACTTCACACACCACAATTTTGACTTCACACACCTCCATTCTTTGACTTCACACACCTCCATTTTGACTTCACACACTTCCATTCTGTGAATTCACACACCTCCATTCTGTGACTTCACACACCTCCACTCTGACTTCACACACCTCCATTCTATGACTTCACACACTTCCATTCTATGACTTCACACACCTCCATTCTGTGACTTCACACACCTCCACTCTGAGTTCACACACTTCCATTCTTTGTCTTCACACACCTCCATTCTGTGACTTCACACACCTCGTTATATGACTTCACACACCTCCATTCTGTGACCTCACACACCTCAAATCTGAGTTCACACCCCTCCATAGTGTGACTTCACACACCTCCATTCTGTGACTTCACACACCTCCATTCTATGACTTCACACACCTCCATTCTATGACTTCACACACATCCATTCTATGCCTTTACACACCTCCATTCTGTGATTTCACACACCTCCATTCTATGACATCACACACCTCCATTGTGACTTCATACACCTCCATTCTATGACTTCACACACCTCCATTCTGACTTCACACACTTCCATTGTATGACTTCACACACCTCCATTCTGACTTCACACACCTCCATTGTATGACTTCGCACACCTCTATTCTGACTTCACACAACTGCATTCTGTGACTTCACACACCTCCATTCTATGACTTCACACACCTCCATTCTGTGACTTCACACACCTCCACTCTGTGACTTTACACACCTCCATTCTGTGACTTCACACACCTCCATTCTGTGATTTCACACACAATCCATTCTATGACTTCACAAACCTCCATTCTTTGATTTCACACACCTCCGTTCTATGACTTCACACACCTGCATTGTGACTTCATACAACTCCATTCTGTGAATTCACACACCTCCTTTCTGTGACTTCACACACCTCCATACTATGACTTCCACACACCTTCAATCTATGACTTCACAACCTCCATTCTATAACTTCACACACTGCCAATCTATGACTTCACAAACGTGCATTCTATGACTTCACAAACCTGCAGTTTGAATTCACACACCTCCATTATCTGACTTTACACACCTCCATTCTATGACTTCACACACCTCCATTCTGTAACTTCACACGCTTCCAATGCTTGAGTTCACAAACCTCCATTCCATGACTTCATACACCTCCATTCTATGACTTCACACACATCCATTCTTTGACCTCACACACCTCCATTTTGACTTCACACACCTCCATTCTGTGACTTCACACACCTGCATTTTTGACTTCACACACCACAATTTTGACTTCACACACGACCATTCTTTGACTTCACACACCTCCATTTTGACTTCACACACTTCCATTCTGTGACTTCACACACCTCCATTCTGTGACTTCACACACCTACATTGTTTGACTTCACACACCTCCATTTTGACTTCACACACCTCCATTCTATGACTTCACACACCTTCATTCTTACTTCAGAAACATCCATTCTATGACTTCACAAACCTCCCTTCTGTGACTTCACACACCTCCATTCTATGACTTCACACTCCTCCATTCTATGAGTTCACACACCTCCATTCTGTGACTTCACACACCTCCATCTATGACTTCACACACCTCCATTGTGACTTCACACATCGCCGTCTGTGAATTCACACACTTCCCTTCTGTGACTTGACACACCTCCATTTTATGACTTCACACACCTCCATTCTATGACTTCACACACCTCCATTCTGTAATTTCACACGCTTCCAATGTTTGACGTCACAAACCTTCATTCCATGACTTCATACACCTCCATTCTATGACTTCACACACATCCATTCTTTGACCTCACACACCTCCATTTTCACTTCACACACCTCCATTCTGTGACTTCACACACCTGCATTTGTGACTTCACATACCACAATTGTGACTTCACACACGTCCATTCTTTGACTTCACACACCACCATTCTATGACTTCACACACCTGCATTCTATGACTTCACACACCTATATTGTGACTTCAAACACCTACGTTCTATCAGTTCACACACCTGCATTGTGACTTCACACACCTCCATTCTATGACTTCACACACCTCCATTCTGAATTCACACACCTCCATTCTGACTTCCCACACCTCAATTCTGTGACTTCACACAACTCCATTCTATGATTTCCCACACCTCCATTCTTTGACTTCACACACCTGCATTCTATGACTTCACATACCTCCTTTCTGAGTTCACACACCTCCATTAATTGACTTCACACACCTCCAATCTGACTTCACACACCTCCATTCTATGTCTCCACACACCTCCATTCTGTAATTTCACAGACTTCCAATGTTTGACTTCACAAACCTCCATTCTTTGACTTCACACACCTCCATTCTATGACCTCTCACACCTCCATTGTGACTTCACACATCTCCGTTCTGTGACTTCACACACCTCCCTTCTGTGTCTTGACACACCTCCATTCTATGACTTCACAAACCTACATTCTTTGACTTCCCACACCTCCATTTTGACATCACACACCTCCATTCTGTGACTTCACACACCTCCATTTGTGACTTCACACACCACAATTTTGACTTCACACACCTCCATTCTTTGACTTCACACACCTCCATTTTGACTTCACACACTTCCATTCTGTGAATTCACACACCTCCATTCTGTGACTTCACACACCTCCACTCTGACTTCACACACCTCCATTCTATGACTTCACACACTTCCATTCTATGACTTCACACACCTCCATTCTGTGACTTCACACACCTCCACTCTGAGTTCACACACTTCCATGCTTTGTCTTCACACACCTCCATTCTGTGACTTCACACACCTCGTTATATGACTTCACACACCTCCATTCTGTGACCTCACACACCTCAAATCTGAGTTCACACCCCTCCATAGTGTGACTTCACACACCTCCATTCTGTGACTTCACACACCTCCATTCTATGACTTCACACACCTCCATTCTATGACTTCACACACATCCATTCTATGCCTTTACACACCTCCATTCTGTGATTTCACACACCTCCATTCTATGACATCACACACCTCCATTCTGTGACTTCACACCTCCATTCTATGACTTCACACACCTCCATTCTATGACTTCAGAAACCTATATTGTGACTTCACACACCTCCATTCTATGAGTTCACACACCTGCATTGTGACTTCACCCACCTCCATTCTCTGACTTCACACACCTCCATTCTGACTTCACACACCTCCATTCTGACTTCACACACCTCAAATCTGTGACTTCACACACCTCCATTGTATGATTTCACACACCTCCATTCTATGACTTCACACACCTCCATTTTGACTTCACACACCTCCATTCTGTGACTTCACACACCTGCATTTTTGACTTCACACACCACAATTTTGACTTCACACACGACCATTCTTTGACTTCACACACCTCCATTTTGACTTCACACACTTCCATTCTGTGACTTCACACACCTCCATTCTGTGACTTCACACACCTACATTGTTTGACTTCACACACCTCCATTTTGACTTCACACACCTCCATTCTATGACTTCACACACCTTCATTCTTACTTCAGAAACATCCATTCTATGACTTCACAAACCTCCCTTCTGTGACTTCACACACCTCCATTCTATGACTTCACACTCCTCCATTCTATGAGTTCACACACCTCCATTCTGTGACTTCACACACCTTCATCTATGACTTCACACACCTCCATTGTGACTTCACACATCGCCGTTCTGTGAATTCACACACCTCCCTTCTGTGACTTGACACACCTCCATTTTATGACTTCACACACCTCCATTCTATGACTTCACACACCTCCATTCTGTAATTTCACACGCTTCCAATGTTTGACGTCAGAAACCTTCATTCCATGACTTCATACACCTCCATTCTATGACTTCACACACATCCATTCTTTGACCTCACACACCTCCATTTTCACTTCACACACCTCCATTCTGTGACTTCACACACCTGCATTTGTGACTTCACACACCACAATTGTGACTTCACACACGTCCATTCTTTGACTTCACACACCACCATTCTATGACTTCACACACCTCCATTCTATGACTTCACACACCTATATTGTGACTTCAAACACCTACGTTCTATCAGTTCACACACCTGCATTGTGACTTCACACACCTCCATTCTATGACTTCACACACCTCCATTCTGAATTCACACACCTCCATTCTGACTTCCCACACCTCAATTCTGTGGCTTCACACAACTCCATTCTATGATTTCCCACACCTCCATTCTTTGACTTCACACACCTGCATTCTATGACTTCACATACCTCCTTTCTGAGTTCACACACCTCCATTAATTGACTTCACACACCTCCAATCTGACTTCACACACCTCCATTCTATGTCTCCACACACCTCCATTCTGTAATTTCACAGACTTCCAATGTTTGACTTCACAAACCTCCATTCTTTGACTTCACACACCTCCATTCTATGACCTCTCACACCTCCATTGTGACTTCACACATCTCCGTTCTGTGACTTCACACACCTCCCTTCTGTGACTTGACACACCTCCATTCTATGACTTCACAAACGTCCATTCTTTGACTTCCCACACCTCCATTTTGACATCACACACCTCCATTCTGTGACTTCACACACCTCCATTTGTGACTTCACACACCACAATTTTGACTTCACACACCTCCATTCTGTGACTTCACACACCTCCATTCTGACTTCACACACCTCCATTCTATGACTTCACACACTTCCATTCTATGACTTCACACACCTCCATTCTGTGACTTCACACACCTCCACTCTGAGTTCACACACTTCCATTTTTGTCTTCACACACCTCCATTCTGTGACTTCACACACCTCGTTATATGACTTCACACACCTCCATTCTGTGACCTCACACACCTCAAATCTGAGTTCACACCCCTCCATAGTGTGACTTCACACACCTCCATTCTGTGACTTCACACACCTCCATTCTATGACTTCTCACACCTCCATTCTGTGACTTCACACACATCCATTCTATGCCTTTACACACCTCCATTCTGTGATTTCACACACCTCCATTCTATGACATCACACACCTCCATTCTGTGACTTCACACCTCCATTCTATGACTTCACACACCTCCATTCTATGACTTCAGAAACCTATATTGTGACTTCACACACCTCCATTCTATGAGTTCACACACCTGCATTGTGACTTCACCCACCTCCATTCTCTGACTTCACACACCTCCATTCTGACTTCACACACCTCCATTCTGACTTCACACACCTCAAATCTGTGACTTCACACACCTCCATTGTATGATTTCACACACCTCCATTCTATGATTTCACACACCTCCATTCTCTGACTTCACACACCTCTTTTCTGAGTTCACACACATCCATTCTGTGACTTCACACACCTCCATTGTGACTTCATACACCTCCACTCTATGAGTTCACACACCCCCATTCTGACTTCACACACTTCCATTCTATGACTTCACACAGCTCCATTCTGACTTCACACACCTCCATTCTATGACTTCGCACACCTCTAGTTTGACTTCACACAACTGCATTCTGTGACTTCACACACCTCCATTCTATGACTTCACACACCTCCATTCTATGACTTCACACACCTACATTCTATGCCTTTACACACCTCCATTCTGTGACTTCACACACCTCCATTCTATGACTTCACACACCTGCATTGTGACTTCACACACCTCCATTCTATGAGTTCACACACCTCCATTTTATGACTTCACACACCTCCATTCTATGACTTCACACACCTCAATTCTGTGACTTCACACACCTCCATTCTATGACTTCACACACCTCCATTCTGTGACTTCACCCACCTCCACTCTATGACTTCAAACACCTTCATTCTTCCTTCACAACATCCATTCTGTGACTTCACACACCTCCATTCTGTGATTTCACACACCTTCATTCTGACTTCACACACCTCCATTCTGTGACTTCACACACCTCAATTCTGTGACTTCACACACCTCCATTCTGACTTCACACACCTCCATTCTATGACTTCACACACCTCCATTCTATGACTTCACACACCTCCATTTTGTGACTTCACACACCTAAATTCTATGACTTCACACACCTCCATTGTGACTTCACACACCTCCATTCTATGAGTTCACACACCTCCATTCTGACTTCACACACCTCCATTCTATGACTTCACACACCTCCGTTCTGATTTCACAAAGCTCCATTCTGTGACTTCACAAAACTCCATTCTGTGATTTCACACACCTCCACACTATTACTTCACACACCTCCATCTATGACTTCACACACCTCCATTCTGAGTTCACACACCTCCATTCTGTGACTTGACACACCTCCATTCTGTGACTTCACACACCTCCATTCTGACTTCACACACCTCCATTCTATGATTTCACACACCTCCATTCTATGACTTCACACACCTCCATTCTGTGACTTCACACAACTCCATTTTGTGACTCCACACACCTCCGTTTTAACTTCACACACTTCCATTCTTTAACTTCACACACCTCCATTCTGTGACTTCACACACCTCTATTGTTTCACTTCACACACTTCCATTCTTTGACTTCACACACCTCCATTCCATGACTTCACACACCTCCATTCTATGAGTTCACACACCTCCATTCTATGAGTTCACACACCTCCAATTTGACTTCACACACCTCCATTCTATGACTTCACACACCTTCATTCTTACTTCAGAAACATCCATTCTCCCTTCACACACCTCCATTCTATGACTTCACAAACCTCCATTCTGTGGCTTCACACACCTCCATTCTGAGTTCACACACCTCCATTCTGTGACTTCACACACCTCCATTCTGAGTTCACACACCTCCATTCTGTGACTTCACACACCTCCATTCTGTGACTTCACACACCTCCATTCTGTGACTTCACACACCTCGATTGTATGACTTCACAAACCTCCATTCTATGAATTCACACACCTCCATTCTGTTATTTCACACACCTCCATTCTATGACTTCACACACTTCCATTCTATGACTTCACACACCTCCATTCTGACTTCACACACCTCCATTCTGACTTCACACACCTCAATTCTTTGACTTCACACACCTCCATTCTATGATTTCACACACTTCCATTCTATGACTTCACACACCTCCATTCTATGACTTCACACACCTCATTTCTGAGTTGACACACCTCCATTCTGTGATTTCACACACCTCCATTCTGACTTCACACACCTCCATTCTATGAGTTCACACACCTCCATTCATTGACATCAAAAACAACCATTCTATGACTTCACACAACTCCATTGTGACTTCACACACCTCCATTCTATGAATTCACACACCTCCATTTTATGACTTCACACACCTCCATTATATGACTTCACACACCTCCATTCTTTGACTTCACACACCTCCATTCTATGACTTCACAAACCTCCATTCTGAGTTCACAGACCTCCAATCTATGACTTCATACACCTCCATTCTATGACTTCACTGACCTCTATTCTGACTTCACACACATCCATTCTGACTTCACACACCTCAATTCTGTGACTTCACACACCTCCATTCAATGATTTCACACACTTCCATTCTATGACTTCACACACCTCCATTCTGTGGCTTCACACACCTACATTGTGAGTTCACACACCTCCATTCTGTGACTTCACACACCTCCATTCTATGACTTCACACACCTCCATTCGTTGACATCAAAAAACACCATTCTATGACTTCACACAACTCCATTTAGACTTCACACACCTCCATTCTATGAGTTCACACACCTCCATTCTGTGACTTCACACACTTCCACTCTATGACTTCAAACACCTTCATTCTTACTTCACAAACATCCATTCTGTGACTTCACACACCTCCATTCTGTGACTTCACACACCTTCATTCTGACTTCACACACCTCCATTCTATGAGTTCACACACCTCCATTCTGTGACTTCACACACTTCCACTCTATGACTTCAAACACCTTCATTCTTACTTCACAAACATCCATTCTCTGACTTCACACACCTCAATTCTGTGACTTCACACACCTCCATTCTGACTTCACATACCTCCATTCTATGATTTCACACACCTCCATTCTATGACTTCACACACCTCCATTCTGTGACTTCACACACCACCTTTTTGACTTCACACACCTCCATTCTGTGACTTCACACACCTCCATTCTGTGACTTCACACACCTCCGTTTTGACTTCACACATTCCATACTGTGACTTCACACACCTCCATTCTGTGACTTCACACACCTCTATTGTTTCACTTCACACACCTCCATTCCATGACTTCACACACCTCCATTCTATGAGTTCACACACCTCCATTCTATGAGTTCACACACCTCCAATTTGACTTCACACACCTCCATTCTATGACTTCACACACATTCATTCTTACTTCAGAAACATCCATTCTCTGACTTCACACACCTCCATTCTATGACTTCACAAACCTCCATTCTGTGACTTCACACACCTCCATTCTGAGGTCACACACCTCCATTCTGTGCCTTCACACACCTCCATTCGTTGACATCAAAAACCACCATTCTATGACTTCACACAACTCCATTTTAACTTCACACACCTCCATTCTATGAGTTCACACACCTCCTTTTATGACTTCACACACCTCCATTCTATGACTTCACACACCTCAATTCTATGACTTCACACACCTCCATTCTATCACTTCACACACCTCCATTCTGTGACTTCACCCACCTCCACTCTATGACTTCAAACACCTTCATTCTTACTTCACAAACATCCATTCTGTGACTTCACACACCTCCATTCTATGACTTCACACACTTCCATTCTATGACTTCACACACCTCCATTCTGTGACTTCACACACCTCCACTCTGAGTTCACACACTTTCATTCTTTGTCTTCACACACCTCCATTCTGTGACTTCACACACCTCGTTATATGACTTCACACACCTCCATTCTGTGACCTCACACACCTCAAATCTGAGTTCACACCCCTCCATAGTGTGACTTCACACACCTCCATTCTGTGACTTCACACACCTCCATTCTATGACTTCACACACCTCCATTCTATGACTTCACACACCTCCATTCTATGCCTTTACACACCTCCATTCTGTGATTTCACACACCTCCATTCTATGACATCACACACCTCCATTCTGTGACTTCACACCTCCATTCTATGACTTCACACACCTCCATTCTATGACTTCAGAAACCTATATTGTGACTTCACACACCTCCATTCTATGAGTTCACACACCTGCATTGTGACTTCACCCACCTCCATTCTCTGACTTCACACACCTCCATTCTGACTTCACACACCTCCATTCTGACTTCACACACCTCAAATCTGTGACTTCACACACCTCCATTGTATGATTTCACACACCTCCATTCTATGACTTCACACACCTCCATTCTCTGACTTCACACACCTCCTTTCTGAGTTCACACACATCCATTCTGTGACTTCACACACCTCCATTGTGACTTCATACACCTCCACTCTATGAGTTCACAAACCCCCATTCTGACTTCACACACTTCCATTCTATGACTTCAAACAGCTCCATTCTGACTTCACACACCTCCATTCTATGACTTCGCACACCTCTAGTTTGACTTCACACTACTGCATTCTGTGACTTCACACACCTCCATTCTATGACTTCACACACCTATATTCTATGCCTTTACACACCTCCATTCTGTGACTTCACACACCTCCATTCTATGACTTCACACACCTGCATTGTGACTTCACACACCTCCATTCTATGACTTCACACACCTCCATTCTGAATTCACACACCTCCATTCTGACTTAACACACCTCAATTCTGTGACTTCACACACCTCCATTCTATGACTTCGAACACCTCCATTCTGTGACTTCACACACCTCAACTCTGTCACTTTACACACCTCCATTCTGTGACTTCTCACACCTCCATTCTGTGATTTCACACACCTCCATTCTATGACTTCACACAACTCCATTCAGTGACTTCACACACCTCCATTCTATGACTTCACACACCTCCATTTTGACTTCACCCATCGCCGTTCTGTGACTTCACACACTTCCCTTCTGTGACTTGACACACCTCCATACTATGACTTCCACACACCTTCAATCTATGACTTCACAACCTCCATTCTATTACTTCACAGACTTCCAATCTATGACTTCACAAACCTCCATTCTATGACTTCACACACCTGCAATCTGACTTCACACACCTCCATTCTCTGACTTCACACACCTCCGTTCTATGACTTCACACACCTCCATTCTGTAACTTCACACGATTCCAATGTTTGACGTCACAAACCTCCATTCCATGACTTCATACACCTCCATTCTATGACTTCACACACATCCATTCTTTGACCTCACACACCTCCATTCTGAATTCACACACCTCCATTCTGACTTAACACACCTCAATTCTGTGACTTCACACACCTCCATTCTATGATTTCCCACACCTCCATTCTTTGACTTCACACACCTCCATTCTATGAGTTCACATAGCTCCATTCTGACTTCACACACCTCCATTCTATGACTTCGCACACCTCTATTCTGAATTCACACCCCTCCATTCTGTGATTTCACATACCTCTACTCTTTGACTTCACACACCTCCATTCTATGATTTCACACACCTCCAATCTATGATTTCACACAGCTCCATTCTATGACTTCACATACCTCCTTTCTGAGTTCACACACCTCCATTCACTGAATTCACACACCTCCAATCTGACTTCACACACCTCCATTCTATGACTCCACACACATCCATTCTGTGATTTCAAAAACCACAATTCTATGACTTCACACACCTCCATTGTGACTTCACATACCTCCATTCTATGAATTCCCAAAGCTTCATTCTGACTTAACACACTCCATTCTATGACTTCGCATACCTCTATTCTGACTTCATACACCTCCATTCTGTGACTTCACACACCTCAACTCTCTCACTTTACACACCTCAATTCTGTGACTTCTCACACCTCCATTCTGTGATTTCACACACGTCCATTCTATGACTTCACACACCTCCATTCTATGACTTCACACACCTCCATTGTGACTTCACACATCGCCGTTCTCTGACTTCACACACCTCCCTTCTGTGACTTGACACACCTCCATTTTATGACTTCACACACCTCCATTCTATGACTTCACACACCTCCATTCTGTAATTTCACACGCTTCCAATGTTGGCCGTCACAAGCCTCTATTCCATGACTTCATACACCTCCATTCTATGACTTCACACACATCCATTCTTTGACCTCACACACCTCCATTTTGACTTCACACACCTCCATTCTGTGACTTCACACACCTGCATTTGTGACTTCACACACCACAATTGTGACTTCACACACGTCCATTCTTTGACTTCACACACCTCCATTTTGACTTCACACACCTCCATTTTGTGACTTCACGCACCTCCATTCTATGACTTCACACACCTCCATTCTATGACTTCACACACCTACATTGTGACTTCACACACCTACGTTCTATCAGTTCACACACCTGCATTGTGACTTCACACACCTCCATTCTATGACTTCACACACCTCCATTCTGAATTCACACACCTCCATTCTGACTTCACACACCTCAATTCTGTGACTTCACACACCTCCATTCTATGATTTCCCACACCTCCATTCTTTGACTTCACACACCTCCATTCTAAGACTTCACATACCTCCTTTCTGAGTTCACACACCTCCAATCTGACTTCACACACCTCCATTCTATGACTCCACACACCTCCATTCTGTGATTTGAAAAACCACAATTCTATGACTTCACACACCTCCATTGTGACTTCACATACCTCCATTCTAAGAGTTCACACACCTCCAATCTGACTTCACACACCTCCATTGTATGAATTCCCACAGCTCCATTCTGACTTACCACATCTCCATTCTACGACTTCGCATACCTCTATTCTGACTTCATACACCTCCATTCTGTGACTTCACACACCTCCATTCTATGACTTCAAACACCTCCATTCTGTGACTTCACACAACTCAACTCTGTCACTTTACACACCTCCATTCTGTGACTTTTCACACCGCCATTCTGTGATTTCACACACCTCCATTCTATGACTTCACACACCTCCATTCTTTGACTTCAAACACCTCCATTCTGTGACTTCACACACCTCCATTGTGACTTCACACATCTCCGTTCTGTGACTTCACACACCTCCCTTCTGTGACTTGACACACCTCCATTCTATGACTTCACACACCTCCATTCTATGACTTCACACACCTCCATTCTGTAATTTCACACACTTCTATTTTTTGATTTCACAAACCTCCATTCTTTGACTTCACACACCTCCATTCTATGACCTCTCACACCTCCATTGTGACTTCACAAATCTCCGTTCTGTGACTTCACACACCTCCCTTCTGTGACTTGACACACCTCCATTCTATGACTTCACACACCTCCATTCTTTGACTTCACACACCTCCATTTTGACATCACACACCTCCATTCTGTGACTTCACACACCTACATTTGTGACTTCACACACCACAATTTTGACTTCACACACCTCCATTCTTTGACTTCACACACCTCTATTTTGACTACACACACTTCCATTCTGTGAATTCACACACCTCCATTCTGTGACTTCACACACCTCCATTGTTTGACTACACACAACTCCATTCTTTGACTTCACACACCTCCATTCCATGACATCACACACCTCCATTCTGTGACTTCAAACACCTCCATTCTCTGACTTCACACACCTCCATTCTGAGACTTCATACACCTCCATCCTGTGATTTCACACACCTCCATCCTGTGACTTCACACAGCTCCATTCTCTGACTTCACACAACTCCATTCTGTGACTTCACACACCTCCACTCTGTGACATTACACACCTCCATTCTGTGTCTTCACACACCTCCATCCTGTGATTTCACACACCTCCATTCTATGACTTCACACACCTCCATTCTATGACTTCACACTCCTCCATTCTATGACTTCACACACCTCCATTCTATGACTTCACACACTTCTATTCTGTGACTAGACACCCCTCCATTGTATGACTTCACACACCTCCATTCTATGACTTCACACATCTGCATTCTGACTTCACACACCTCCATTCTATGACTTCACACCTCCATCTCTGACTTCACACATCTCCATTCTGACTTCACACACCTCTAATCTATGCCTTCACACATCTCCCTTCTATGACTTCACACACTTCCATTCTGTAACTTCACACACTTCCAATGTTTGACTTCACAAACCTCCATTCCATGACTTCATACACATCCATTCTATGACTTCACACAACTCCTTTCTTTGACTCACAAAATTCCATTTTGATTTCACACACCTCCACTCTGTGACTTCACACACCTCCATTTGTGACTTCACACATCACAATTTTGACTTCACACACTTCCATTCTGTGACTTCACACACCTCCATTCTGAGTTAACACACCTCCATTCTATGACCTCACACACTTCCATTCTATGACGTCACACACCTCCATTCTGTGACTTCACACACCTCCACTCTGATTTCACACACCTCCATTCTGTGTCTTCACACACCTCCATTCTGACTTCACACAACTGCATTCTGTGACTTCACACACCTCCATTCTATGACTTCACACACCTCCATTCTGTGACTTCACACACCTCCACTCTGTGACTTTACACTTCCATTCTGTGACTTCACACACCTCCATTCTGTGACCTCACACACCTCAAATCTGAGTTCACACCCCTCCATAGTGTGACTTCACACACCTCCATTCTGTGACTTCACACACCCCCATTCTATGACTTCACACACCTCCATTCTGTAATTTCACACACTTCTATTGTTTGACTTCACAAACCTCCATTCTTTGACTTCACACACCTCCATTCTATGACCTCTCACACCTCCATTGTGACTTCACAAATCTCCGTTCTGTGACTTCACACACCTCCCTTCTGTGACTTGACACACCTCCATTCTATGACTTCACACACCTCCATTATTTGACTTCACACACCTCCATTTTGACATCACACACCTCCATTCTGTGACTTCACACACCTCCATTTGTGACTTCACACACCACAATTTTGACTTCACACAACTCCATTCTTTGACTTCACACACCTCAATTTTGACTACACACACTTCCATTCTGTGAATTCACACACCTCCATTCTGTGACTTCACACACCTCCATTATTTGACTACACACAACTCCATTCTTTGACTTCACACACCTCCATTCCATGACATCACACACCTCCATTCTGTGACTTCACACACCTCCATTCTCTGACTTCACACACCTCCATTCTGAGACTTCTTACACCTCCATCCTGTGATTTCACACACCTCCATCCTGTGACTTCACACACCTCAATTCTCTGACTTCACACACCTCCATTCTATGACTTCACACACTTCTATTCTGTGACTAGACACCCCTCCATTGTATGACTTCACACACCTCCATTCTATGACTTCACACATCTGCATTCTGACTTCACTCACCTCCATTCTATGACTTCCCACCTCCATCTCTGACTTCACACATCTCCATTCTGACTTCACACACCTCTAATCTATGCCTTCACACATCTCCCTTCTATGACTTCACACACTTCTATTCTGTAACTTCACACACTTCCAATGTGTGACTTCACAAACCTCCATTCCGTGACTTCATACACATCCATTCTATGACTTCACACAACTCCTTTCTTTGACTCACAAAATTCCATTTTGATTTCACACACCTCCACTCTGTGACTTCACACACCTCCATTTGTGACTTCACACATCACAATTTTGACTTCACACACTTCCATTCTGTGACTTCACACACCTCCATTCTGAGTTAACACACCTCCATTTTTGACTTCACACACCTCCATTCTGTGACCTCACACACCTCAAATCTGATTTCACACCCCTCCATAGTGTGACTTCACACACCTCCATTCTGTGACTTCACAAACCCCCATTCTATGACTTCACACACCTCCATTCTATGACTTCACACACCTCCATTCTATGCTTTTACACACCTCCATTCTGTGACTTCACACACCTCCAATCTATAACATCACACACCTCCATTCTGTGACTTCACACACCTCCATTCTATGACTTCACACACCTCCATTCTATTACTTCAGAAACCTACATTGTGACTTCACACACCTCCATTCTATAAGTTCACACACCTGCATTGTGACTTCACTCACCTCCATTCTCTGACTTCACACACCTCCATTCTGACTTCACAAACCTCCATTCTGACTTCACACACCTCAATTCTGTGACTTCACACACCTCCATTCTATGATTTCACACACCTCCATTCTATGACTTCACAACCTCCATTCTATTACTTCACAGACTTCCAATCTATGACTTCACAAACCTCCATTCTATGACTTCACACACCTGCAATCTGACTTCACACACCTCCATTCTCTGACTTCACACACCTCCATTCTATGACTTCACACACCTCCATTCTGTAACTTCACACGCTTCCAATGTTTGACGTCACAAACCTCCATTCCATGACTTCATACACCTCCATTCTATGACTTCACACACATCCATTCTTTGACCTCACACACCTCCATTTTGACTTCACACACCTCCATTCTGTGACTTCACACACCTGCATTTGTGACTTCACACACCACAATTTTGACTTCACACACGTCCATTCTTTGACTTCACACACCTCCATTTTGACTTCACACACCTCCATTTTGTGACTTCACACACCTCCATTCTATGACTTCACACACCTCCATTCTATGACTTCACACACCTACATTGTGACTTCACACACCTACGTTCTATCAGTTCACACACCTGCATTGTGACTTCAAACACCTCCATTCTATGACTTCACACACCTCCATTCTGAATTCACACACCTCCATTCTGACTTAACACACCTCAATTCTGTGACTTCACACACCTCCATTCTATGATTTCCCACACCTCCATTCTTTGACTTCACACACCTCCATTCTATGATTTCACATACCTCCTTTCTGAGTTGACACACCTCCATTCTGTGACTTCACATACCTCCAATCTGACTTCACACACCTCCATTCTATGACTTCACACACCTCCATTGTGTGACTTCAAAACCCACCATTCTATGACTTCACAGATCTCCATTGTGACTTCACACACCTCCATTCTATGAGTTCACATAGCTCCATTCTGACTTCACACACCTCCATTCTATGAGTTCGCACACCTCTATTCTGACTTCACACCCCTCCATTCTGTGATTTCACATACCTCTACTCTTTGACTTCACACACCTCCATTCTATGATTTCACACACCTCCATTCTATGATTTCACACAGCTCCATTCTATGACTTCAGATACCTCCTTTCTGAGTTCACACACCTCCATTCATTGACTTCACACACCTCCAATCTGACTTCACACACCTCCATTCTATGACTCCACACACATCCATTCTGTGATTTCAAAAACCACAATTCTATAACTTCACACACCTCCATTGTGACTTCACATACCTCCATTCTATGACTTCACATAACTCCTTTCTGAGTTCACACACCTCCAATCTGACTTCACACACCTCCATTCTATGACTCCACACACCTCCATTCTGTGATTTGAAAAACCAAAATTCTATGACTTCACACACCTCCATTGTGACTTCACATACCTCCATTCTAAGAGTTCACACACCTCCAATCTGACTTCACACACCTCCATTGTATGAATTCCCACAGCTCCATTCTGACTTACCACATCTCCATTCTACGACTTCGCATACCTCTATTCTGACTTCATACACCTCCATTCTGTGACTTCATACACCTCCATTCTATGACTTCAAACACCTCCATTCTGTGACTTCACACACCTCAACTCTGTCACTTTACACACCTCCATTCTGTGACTTCTCACACCGCCATTCTGTGATTTCACACACCTCCATTCTATGACTTCACACACCTCCATTCTTTGACTTCACACACCTCCATTCTGTGACTTCACACACCTCCATTGTGACTTCACACATCTCCGTTCTGTGACTTCACACACCTCCCTTCTGTGACTTGACACACCTCCATTCTATGACTTCACACACCTCCATTCTATGACTTCACACACCTCCATTCTGTAATTTCACACACTTCTATTGTTTGACTTCACAAACCTCCATTCTTTGACTTCACACACCTCCATTCTATGACCTCTCACACCTCCATTGTGACTTCACACATCTCCGTTCTGTGACTTCACACACCTCCCTTCTGTGACTTGACACACCACCATTCTATGACTTCACACACCTCCATTCTTTGACTTCACACACCTCCATTTTGACATCACACACCTCCATTCTGTGACTTCACACACCTCCATTTGTGACTTCACACACCACAATTTTGACTTCACACACCTCCATTCTTTGACTTCACACACCTCAATTTTGACTACACACACTTCCATTCTGTGAATTCACACACCTCCATTCTGTGACTTCACACACCTCCATTGTTTGACTACACACAACTCCATTCTTTGACTTCACACACCTCCATTCCATGACATCACACACCTCCATTCTGTGACTTCACACACCTCCATTCTCTGACTTCACACACCTCCATTCTGACACTTCATACACCTCCATCCTGTGATTTCACACACCTCCATCCTGTGACTTCACACACCTCCATTCTCTGACTTCACACACCTCCATTCTGTGACTTCACACACCTCCACTCTGTGACATTACACACCTCCATTCTGTGTCTTCACACACCTCCATCCTGTGATTTCACACACCTCCATTCTATGACTTCACACACCTCCATTCTATGATTTCACACACCTCCATTCTATGACTTCACACACCTCCATTCTATGACTTCACACACTTCTATTCTGTGACTAGACACACCTCCATTTTATGACTTCACACACCTCCATTCTATGACTTCACACATCTGCATTCTGACTTCACACACCTTCATTCTATGACTTCACACCTCCATCTCTGACTTCACACATCTCCATTCTAACTTCACACACCTCTAATCTATGCCTTCACACATCTCCCTTCTATGACTTCACACACTTACATTCTGTAACTTCACACACTTCCAATGTTTGACTTCACAAACCTCCATTCCATGACTTCATACACATCCATTCTATGACTTCACACAACTCCTTTCTTTGACTCACAAAATTCCATTTTGATTTCACACACCTCCACTCTGTGACTTCACACACCTCGATTTGTGACTTCACACATCACAATTTTGACTTCACACACCTCCATTCTGTGACTTCACACACCTCCATTCTGAGTTAACACACCTCCATTTTTGACTTCACACACCTCCATTCTGACTTCACACACCTCCATTCTATGACCTCAAACACTTCCATTCTATGACGTCACACACCTCCATTCTGTGACTTCACACACCTCCACTCTGAGTTCACACACCTCCATTCTGTGTCTTCACACACCTCCATTCTGACTTCACACAACTGCATTCTGTGACTTCACACACCTCCATTCTATGACTTCACACACCTCCATTCTTTGACTTCACACACCTCCACTCTGTGACTTTACACACCTCCATCCTGTGACTTCACACACCTCCATTCTGTGTCCTCACACACCTCAATTCTGAGTTCACACCCCTCCATAGTGTGACTTCACACACCTCCATTCTGTGACTTCACACATTCCCATTCTATGACTTCACACACCTCCATTCTATGACTTCACACACCTCCATTCTATGCCTTTACACACCTCCATTCTGTGACTTCACACACCTCCATTCTATAACATCACACACCTCCATTCTGTGACTTCACACACCTCCATTCTATGACTTCACACACCTCCATTCTATTACTTCAGAAACCTACATTGTGACTTCCCACACCTCCATTCTATGAGTTCACACACCTGCATTGTGACTTCACACACCTCCATTCTCTGACTTCACACACCTCCATTCTGACTTCACAAACCTCCATTCTGACTTCACACACCTCAATTCTGTGACTTCACACACCTCCATTCTATGACTTCACACACCTCCATTCTGTGACTTCACAGACCTCCATTCTGACTTCACACACCTCCATTCTATGACTTCGCACACCTCTATTCTGACTTCACACAACTGCATTCTGTGACTTCACACACCTCCATTCTATGACTTCACACACCTCCATTCTGTGACTTCACACACCTCCACTCTGTGACTTTACACACCTCCATTCTGTGACTTCACACACCTCCATTCTGTGATTTCACACACAATGCATTCTATGACTTCACAAACCTCCATTCTTTGATTTCACACAGCTCCATTCTATGACTTCACACACCTGCATTGTGACTTCATACAACTCCATTCTGTGAATTCACACACCTCCTTTCTGTGACTTCACACACCTCCATACTATGATTTACACACACCTTCAATCTATGACTTCACAACCTCCATTCTATGACTTCACACACTTCCAATCTATGACTTCACAAACCTCCATTCTATGACTTCACAAACCTGCAATTTGAATTCACACACCTCCATTATCTGACTTTACACACCTCCATTCTATGACTTCACACACCTCCATTCTGTAACTTCACATGCTTCCAATGTTTGACTTCACAAACCTCCATTCCATGACTTCATACACCTCCATTCTATGACTTCACACACATCCATTCTTTGACCTCACACAACTCCATTTTGACTTCACACACCTCCATTCTGTGACTTCACACACCTGCATTTGTGACTTCACACACCACAATTTTGACTTCACACACGACCATTCTTTCACTTCACACACCTCCATTTTGACTTCACACACTTCCATTCTGTGACTTCACACACCTCCATTCTGTGACTTCACACACCTACATTGTTTGACTTCACACCCCTCCATTTTGACTTCACACACCTCCATTCTATGACTTCACACAACTTCATTCTTACTTCAGAAACATCCATTCTATGACTTCACAAACCTCCCTTCTGTGAATTCACACACCTCCATTCTGGGTTCACACACCTCCTTTCTGTGACTTCACACACCTCCATTCTATGACTTCACACTCCTCCATTCTATGAGTTCACACACCTCCATTCTGTGACTTCAAACACCTCCATTCTATGACTTCACACACCTCCATTGTGACTTCACATATCGCCGTTTTGTGACTTCACACACCTCCCTTCTGTGACTTGACACACCTCCATTTTATGACTTCACACACCTCCATTCTATGACTTCACACACCTCCATTCTGTAATTTCACACGCTTCCAATGTTTGACGTCACAAACCTCCATTCCATGACTTCATACACCTCCATTCTATGACTTCACACACATGCATTCTTTGACCTCACACACCTCCATTTTGACTTCACAGACCTCCATTCTGTGACTTCACACACCTGCATTTGTGACTTCACACACCACAATTGTGACTTCACACACCTCCATTCTATGACTACAAACACCTATATTGTGACTTCAAACACCTACGTTCTATCAGTTCACACACCTGCATTGTGACTTCACACACCTCCATTCTATGACTTCCCACACCTCCATTCTGAATTCACACACTTCCATTCTGACTTCACACACCTCAATTCTGTGACTTCACACACCTCCATTCTATGATTTCCCACACCTCCATTCTTTGACTTCACACACCTCCATTGTATGACTTCACATACCTCCTTTCTGAGTTCACACACCTCCATTCATTGACTTCACACACCTCCAATCTGACTTCACACACCTCCATTCTATGTCTCCACACACCTCCATTCTGTGATTTCAAAAACCACAATTTTATGACTTCACATACGTCCACTGTGACTTCACTTACCTCCATTCTAAGAGTTCACACACCTCCAATCTGACTTCACACACCTCCATTTTATGAATTCCCACAGCTCCATTCTGACTTAACACATCTCCATTCCACGACTTCGCATACCTCTATTCTGACTTCATACACCTCCATTTTGTGACTTCACACACCTCCATTCTATGACTTCAAACACCTCCATTCTGTGACTTCACACACCTCAACTCTGTCACTTTGCACACCTCCATTCTGTGACTTCTCACACCTCCATTCTGTGATTTCACACACCTCCATTCTATGACTTCACACACCTCTGTTCTTTGACTTAACACACCTCCATTCTATGAGTTCACACACCTCCATTTTGACTTCACACATCGCCGTTCTGTGACTTCACACACCTCCCTTCTGTGACTTGACACACCTCCATTTTATGACTTCACACACCTCCATTCCATGACTTCACACACCTCCACTCTGTGACTTTACACACCTCCATTCTGTGAATTCACACACCTCCATTCTGTGATTTCACACACAATCCATTCTATGACTTCACAAACCTCCATTCTTTGATTTCATACAGCTCCATTCTATGACTTCACACACCTCCATTGTGACTTCATACAACTCCATTCTGTGAATTCACACACCTCCTTTCTGTGACTTCACACACCTCCATACTATGACTTCCACACACCTTCAATCTATGACTTCACAACCTCCATTCTATGACTTCACAGACTTCCAATCTATGACTTCACAAACCTCCATTCTATGACTTCACACACCTGCAATCTCACTTCACACACCTCCATTCTCTGACTCCACACACCTCCATTTTATGACTTCACACACCTCCATTCTGTAACTTCACACGCTTCCAATGTTTGATGTCACAAACCTCCATTCCATGACTTCATACACCCCCATTCTATGACTTTACACACATCCATTCTTTGACCTCACACACCTCCATTTTGACTTCACACACCTCCATTCTGTGACTTCACACACCTACATTTGTGACTTCACACACCACAATTTTTACTTCACACACGTCCATTCTTTGACTTCCCACACCTCCATTCTATGACTTCACACACCTACATTGTGACTTCACACACCTACGTTCTATCAGTTCACACACCTGCATTGTGACTTCACACACCTCCATTCTATGACTTCACAAACCACCTTTCTGAATTCACACACCTCCATTCTATGACCTCACAGACTTCCATTCTGTGACGTCACACACCACCATTCTGTGACTTCACACACCTCCACTCTGAGTTCACACACCTACATTCTGTGTCTTAACACACCTCCATTCTGACTTTTCACAACTGCATTCTGTGACTTCACACACCTCCATTCTATGACTTCACACACCTCCATTCTGTGACTTCACACACCTCCACTCTGTGACTTTACACACCTCCATTCTGTGACTTCACACACCTCCATTCTGTGACCTCACACACCTCAATCTGAGTTCACACCCCTCCATAGTGTGACTTCACACACCTCCATTCTGTGACTTCACACACCCCCATTCTATGACTTCACACACCTCCATTCTATGACTTCACACACCTCCATTCTATGCCTTTACACACCTCCATTCTGTGACTTCACACACCTCCATTCTATAACATCACACACCTCCATTCTGTGACTTCACACACCTCGATTCTATGACTTCACACACCTCCATTCTATGACTTCAGAAACCTACATTGTGACTTCACACACCTCCATTCTATGAGTTCACACACCTGCATTGTGACTTCACACACCTCCATTCTCTGACTTCACACACCTCCATTCTGACTTCACAAACCTCCATTCTGACTTCACACACCTCAATTCTGTGACTTCACACACCTCCATTCTATGATTTCACACACCTCCTTTCTATGACTTCACACACCTCCTTTCTGAGTTCACACACATCCATTCTGTGACTTCACACACCTCCATTGTGACTTCATACACCTCCATTCTATAAGTTCACACACTTCCATTCTGACTTCACACACTTCCATTGTATGACTTCACACAGCTCCATTCTGACTTCACACACCTCCATTCTATTACTTCGCACACCTCTATTCTGACTTCACACAACAGCATTCTGTGACTTCACACACCTCCATTCTATGACTTCACACACCTCCATTCTGTGACTTCACACACCTCCACTATGTGACTTTACACACCTCCATTCTGTGACTTCACACACCTCCATTCTGTGATTTCACACACAATGCATTCTATGACTTCACAAACCTCCATTCTTTGATTTCACACAGCTCCATTCTATGACTTCACACACCTGCATTGTGACTTCATACAACTCCATTCTGTGAATTCACACACCTCCTTTCTGTGACTTCACACACCTCCATACTATGATTTACACACACCTTCAATCTATGACTTCACAACCTCCATTCTATGACTTCACACACTTCCAATCTATGACTTCACAAACCTCCATTCTATGACTTCACAAACCTGCAATTTGAATTCACACACCTCCATTATCTGACTTTACACATCTCCATTCTATGACTTCACACACCTCCATTCTGTAACTTCACACGCTTCCAATGTTTGACTTCACAAACCTCCATTCCATGACTTCATACACCTCCATTCTATGACTTCACACACATCCATTCTTTGACCTCACACACCTCCATTTTGACTTCACACACCTCCATTCTGTGACTTCACACACCTGCATTTGTGACTTCACACACCACAATTTTGACTTCACACACGACCATTCTTTGACTTCACACACCTCCATTTTGACTTCACACACTTCCATTCTGTGACTTCACACACCTCCATTCTGTGACTTCACACACCTACATTGTTTGAGTTCACACCCCTCCATTTTGACTTCACACACCTCCATTCTATGACTTCACACACCTTCATTCTTACTTCAGAAACATCCATTCTATGACTTCACAAACCTCCCTTCTGTGAATTCACACACCTCCATTCTGGGTTCACACACCTCCTTTCTGTGACTTCACACACCTCCATTCTATGACTTCACACTCCTCCATTCTATGAGTTCACACACTTCCATTCTGTGACTTCACACACCTCCATTCTATGACTTCACACACCTCCATTGTGACTTCACACATCGCCAATTTGTGACTTCACACACCTCCCTTCTGTGACTTGACACACCTCCATTTTATGACTTCACACACCTCCATTCTATGACTTCACACACCTCCATTCTGTAATTTCACACGCTTCCAATGTTTGACGTCACAAACCTCCATTCTATGACTTCATACACCTCCATTCTATGACTTCACACACATGCATTCTTTGAGCTCACACACCTCCATTTTGACTTCGCACACCTCCATTCTGTGACTTCACACACCTGCATTTGTGACTTCACACACCACAATTGTGACTTCACACACGTCCATTCTTTGACTTCACACACCTCCATTCTATGACTTCACACACCTCCATTCTATGACCTCACACACATCCATTCTTTGCCCTCACACACCTCCATTTTGACTTCACACACCTCCATTCTGTGACTTCACACACCTGCATTTGTGACTTCACACACCACAATTGTGACTTCACACACGTCCATTCTTTGACTTCACATACCTCCATTCCATGACTTCATACACCACCATTCTATGACTTCACACACATCCATTCTTTGACCTCACACACCTCCATTTTGACTTCACACACCTCCATTCTGTGACTTCACACACTTGCATTGGTGACTTCACACACCACAATTTTGATTTCACACACGTCCATTCTTTGACTTCACACACCTACATTTTGACTTCACACACTTCCATTTTGTGACTTCACACACCTCCATTCTATGACTTCACACACCTCCATTCTATGACTTCACACACCTCCATTGTGACTTCACACACCTACCTTCTATCAGTTCACACACCTGCATTGTGACTTCACACACCTCCATTCTATGACTTCACACACCTCCTTTCTGAATTCACACACCTCCATTCTGACTTCACACACCTAAATTCTATGATTTCCCACACCTCCATTCTTTGACTTCACACACCTCCATTCTATGACTTCACATACCTCCTTTCTGAGTTGACACACCTCCATTCTGTGACTTCACATACCTCCAGTCTGACTTCACACACCTCCATTCTATGACTTCACACACCTCCATTCTGTGACTTCAAAAACCACCATTCTATGACTTCACACATCTCCATTGTGACTTCACACACCTCCATTCTATGAGTTCACATAGCTCCATTCTGACTTCACACACCTCCATTCTATGACTTCGCACACCTCTATTCTGACTTCACACCCCTCCAATCTGTGATTTCACATACCTCCACTCTTTGACTTCACACACCTCCATTCTATGATTTCACACACCTCCATTCTATGATTTCACACAGCTCCATTCTATGACTTCACACAACGCCTTTCTGAGTTCACACACCTCCATTCATTGACTTCACACACCTCCAATCTGACTTCACACACCTCCATTCTATGACTCCACACACCTCCATTCTGTGATTTCAAAAACCACAATTCTATGACTTCACACACCACCATTGTGACTTCACACACCTCCATTCTATGAATTCCCACAGCTCCATTCTGACTTAACACACCTCCATTCTATGACTTCGCATACCTCTATGCTGATTTCATACACCTCCATTCTGTGACTTCACACACCTCCATTCTATGACTTCAAACACCTCTGTTCTGTGACTTCACACACCTCAACTCTGTCACTTTACACACCTCCATTCTGTGACTTCTCACAGCTCCATTCTCTGATTTCAAACACCTCCATTCTATGACTTCACACACCTCCATTCTTTGACATCACACACCTCCATTCTATGACTTCACACACCTCCATTGTGACTTCACGCATCACCTTTCTGTGACTTCACACACCTCCCTTCTCTGACTTGACACACCTCCATTTTATGACTTCACACACCTCCATTCTATGACTTCACACACCTCCATTCTGTAATTTCACACGCTTCCAATGGTTGACGTCACAAACCTCCATTCCATGACTTCATACACCTCCATTCTATGACTTCACACTCATCCATTCTTTGACCTCACACACCACCATTTTGACTTCACACACCTCCATTCTGTGATTTCACACACCTGCATTTGTGACTTCACACACCACAATTGTGACTTCACACACGTCCATTCTTTGACTTCACACACTTCCTTTCTACGACTTCACACACCTCCATTCTATTACTTCACACACCTATATTGTGACTTCAAACACCTACATTCTATCAGTTCACACACCTGCATTGTGACTTCACACACCTCCATTCCGTGACTTCACACACCTCCATTCTGAATTCACACACCACCATTCTGACTTCACACACCTCAATTCTGTGACTTCACACACCTCCATTCTATGATTTCCCACACCTCCATTCTTTGACTTCACACACCTCCATTCTATGACTTCACATACCTCCTTTCTGAGTTCACACACCTCCATTCATTGACTTCACACACCTCCAATCTGACTTCACACACCTCCATTCTATGTCTCCACACACCTCAATTCTGTGATTTCAAAAACCACAATTCTATGACTTCACATAGCTCCATTGTGACTTCACATACCTCCATTCTAAGAGTTCACACACCTCCAATCTGACTTCACACTCCTCCATTGTATGAATTCCCACAGCTCCATTCTGACTTAACACATCTCCATTCCACGACTTCGCATACCTCTATTCTGACTTCATACACCTCCATTCTGTGACTTCACACACCTCCATTCTATGACTTCAAACACCTGCATTCTGTGACTTCACACACCTCAACTCTGTCACTTTGCACACCTCCATTCTGTGACTTCTCACACCTCCATTCTGTGATTTCACACACCTCCATTCTATGACTTCACACACCTCCGTTCTTTGACTTAACACACCTCTATTCTATGAGTTCACACACCTCCATTGTGACTTCAAACATCGCCGTTCTGTGACTTCACACACCTCCCTTCTGTGACTTGACACACCTCCATTTTATGACTTCACACACCTCCATTCCATGACTTCAAACACCTCCATTCTGTGACTTCACACACCTCAAATCGGTCACTTTACAAACCTCCATTCTATGACTTCGCACACCTCTATTCTGACTTCACACAACTGCATTCTCTGACTTCACACACCTGCATTCTATGACTTCACACACCTCCATTCTGTGACTTCACACACCTCCACTCTGTGACTTTACACACCTCCATTCTGTGACTTCACACACCTCCATTCTGTGATTTCACACACAATCCATTCTATGACTTCACAAACCTCCATTCTTTGATTTCACACACCTTCATTCTATGACTTCACACACCTCCATTGTGACTTCATACAACTCCATTCTGTGAATTCACACACCTCCTTTCTGTGACTTCACACACCTCCATACTATGACTTCCACACACCTTCAATCTATGACTTCACAACCTCCATTCTATGACTTCACAGACTTCCAATCTATGACTTCACAAACCTCCATTCTATGACTTCACACACCTGCAATCTCACTTCACACACCTCCATTCTCTGACTTCACACACCTCCATTTTATGACTTCACACACCTCCATTTTGTACCTTCACACGCTTCCAATGTTTGACGACACAAACCTCCATTACATGACTTCATACACCACCATTCTATGACTTCACACAATCCATTCTTTGACCTCACACACCTCCATTTTGACTTCACACACCTCCATTCTGTGACTTCACACACTTGCATTGGTGACTTCACACACCACAATTTTGATTTCACACACGTCCATTCTTTGACTTCACACACCTCCATTTTGACTTCACACACCTCCATTTTGTGACTTCACACACCTCCATTCTATGACTTCACACACCTCCATTCTATGACTTCACACACCTACATTGTGACTTCACACACCTACGTTCTACCAGTTCACGCACCTGCATTGTGACTTCACACACCTCCATTCTATGACTTCACACACCTCATTTCTGAATTCACACACTTCCATTCTGACTTCACACACCTAAATTCTATGATTTCCCACACCTCCATTCTTTGACTTCACACACCTCCATTCTATGACTTCACATACCTCCTTTCTGAGTTGAAAAACCTCCATTCTGTGACTTCACATACCTCCAATCTGACTTCACACACCTCCATTCTATGACTTCACACACCTCCATTCTGTGACTTCAAAAACCACCATTCTATTACTTCACACATCTCCATTGTGACTTCACACACCTCCATTCTATGAGTTCACATAGCTCCATTCTGACTTCACACACCTCCATTCTATGACTTCGCACACCTCTATTCTGACTTCACACCCCTCCATTCTGTGATTTCACATACCTCCACTCTTTGACTTCACACACCTCCATTCTATGATTTCACACACCTCCATTCTATGATTTCACACAGCTCCATTCTATGACTTCACACAACGCCTTTCTGAGTTCACACACCTCCATTCATTGACTTCACACACCTCCAATCTGACTTCACACACCTCCATTCTATGACTCCACACACCTCCATTCTGTGATTTCAAAAACCACAATTCTATGACTTCACACACCACCATTGTGACTTCACACACCTCCATTCTATGAATTCCCACAGCTCCATTCTGACTTAACACACCGCCATTCTATGACTTCGCATACCTCTATGCTGACTTCATACACCTCCATTCTGTGACTTCACACACCTCCATTCTATGACTTCAAACACCTCTGTTCTGTGACTTCACACAACTCAACTCTGTCACTTTACACACCTCCATTCTGTGACTTCTCACACCTCCATTCTGTGATTTCACACACCTCCATTCTATGACTTCACACACCTCCATTCTTTGACTTCACACACCTCCATTCTCTGACTTCACACACCTCCATTGTGACTTCACGCATCGCCTTTCTGTGACTTCACACACCTCCCTTCTCTGACTTGACACACCTCCATTTTATGACTTCACACACCTCCATTCTATGACTTCACACACCTCCATTCTGTAATTTCACACGCTTCCAATGTTTGACGTCACAAACCTCCATTCCATGACTTCATACACCTCCATTCTATGACTTCACACACCTCCGTTCTTTGACTTAACACAGCTCTATTCTATGAGTTCACACACCTCCATTGTGACTTCAAACATCGCCGTTTTGTGACTTCACACACCTCCCTTCTGTGACTTGACACACCTCCATTTTATGACTTCACACACCTCCATTCCATGACTTCAAACACCTCCATTCTGTGACTTCACACACCTCAAATCGGTCACTTTACAAACCTCCATTCTATGACTTCGCACACCTCTATTCTGACTTCACACAACTGCATTCTCTGACTTCACACACCTGCATTCTATGACTTCACACACCTCCATTCTGTGACTTCACACACCTCCACTCTGTGACTTTACACACCTCCATTCTGTGACTTCACACACCTCCATTCTGTGATTTCACACACAATCCATTCTATGACTTCACAAACCTCCATTCTTTGATTTCACACACCTTCATTCTATGACTTCACACACCTCCATTGTGACTTCATACAACTCCATTCTGTGAATTCACACACCTCCTTTCTGTGACTTCACACACCTCCATACTATGACTTCCACACACCTTCAATCTATGACTTCACAACCTCCATTCTATGACTTCACAGACTTCCAATCTATGACTTCACAAACCTCCATTCTATGACTTCACACACCTGCAATCTCACTTCACACACCTCCATTCTATGACTTCACACACCTCCATTTTATGACTTCACACACCTCCATTCTGTAACTTCACACGCTTCCAATGTTTGACGACACAAACCTCCATTACATGACTTCATACACCACCATTCTATGACTTCACACAATCCATTCTTTGACCTCACACACCTCCATTTTGACTTCACACACCTCCATTCTGTGACTTCACACACTTGCATTGGTGACTTCACACACCACAATTTTGATTTCACACACGTCCATTCTTTGACTTCACACACCTCCATTTTGACTTCACACACCTCCATTTTGTGACTTCACACACCTCCATTCTATGACTTCACACACCTCCATTCTATGACTTCACACACCTACATTGTGACTTCACACACCTACGTTCTATCAGTTCACGCACCTGCATTGTGACTTCACACACCTCCATTCTATGACTTCACACACCTCATTTCTGAATTCACACACCTCCATTCTGACTTCACACACCTAAATTCTATGATTTCCCACACCTCCATTCTTTGACTTCACACACCTCCATTCTATGACTTCACATACCTCCTTTCTGAGTTGAAAAACCTCCATTCTGTGACTTCACATACCTCCAATCTGACTTCACACACCTCCATTCTATGACTTCACACACCTCCATTCTGTGACTTCAAAAACCACCATTCTATGACTTCACACATCTCCATTGTGACTTCACACACCTCCATTCTATGAGTTCACATAGCTCCATTCTGACTTCACACACCTCCATTCTATGACTTCGCACACCTCTATTCTGACTTCACACCCCTCCATTCTGTGATTTCACATACCTCCACTCTTTGACTTCACACACCTCCATTCTATGATTTCACACACCTCCATTCTATGATTTCACACAGCTCCATTCTATGACTTCACACAACGCCTTTCTGAGTTCACACACCTCCATTCATTGACTTCACACACCTCCAATCTGACTTCACACACCTCCATTCTATGACTCCACACACCTCCATTCTGTGATTTCAAAAACCACAATTCTATGACTTCACACACCACCATTGTGACTTCACACACCTCCATTCTATGAATTCCCACAGCTCCATTCTGACTTAACACACCTCCATTCTATGACTTCGCATACCTCTATGCTGACTTCATACACCTCCATTCTGTGACTTCACACACCTCCATTCTATGACTTCAAACACCTCTGTTCTGTGACTTCACACACCTCAACTCTGTCACTTTACACACCTCCATTCTGTGACTTCTCACACCTCCATTCTGTGATTTCACACACCTCCATTCTATGACTTCACACACCTCCATTCTTTGACTTCACACACCTCCATTCTCTGACTTCACACACCTCCATTGTGACTTCACGCATCGCCTTTCTGTGACTTCACACACCTCCCTTCTCTGACTTGACACACCTCCATTTTATGACTTCACACACCTCCATTCTATGACTTCACACACCTCCATTCTGTAATTTCACACGCTTCCAATGTTTGACGTCACAAACCTCCATTCCATGACTTCATACACCTCCATTCTATGACTTCACACACATCCATTCTTTGACCTCACACACCTCCATTTTGACTTCACACACCTCCATTCTGTGACTTCACAAACCTGCATTTGTGACTTCACACACCACAATTGTGACTTCACACACGTCCATTCTTTGACTTCACACACCTCCATTTTGACTTCACACACCTCCATTTTGTGACGTCACACACCTCCATTCTATGACTTCACACACATCCATTCTATGACTTCACACACCTACATTGTGACTTCAAACACCTACGTTCTATCAGTTCACACACCTGCATTGTGACTTCACACACTTCCATTCTGTGACTTCACACACCTCCATTTTGAATTCACACACCTCCATTCTATGACTTCACACACCTCCCTTCTCTGACTTGACACACCTCCATTTTATGACTTCACACACCTCCATTCTATGACTTCACACACCTCCATTCTGTAATTTCACACGCTTCCAATGTTTGACGTCACAAACCTCCATTCCATGACTTCATACACCTCCATTCTATGACTTCACACACCTCCGTTCTTTGACTTAACACAGCTCTATTCTATGAGTTCACACACCTCCATTGTGACTTCAAACATCGCCGTTTTGTGACTTCACACACCTCCCTTCTGTGACTTGACACACCTCCATTTTATGACTTCACACACCTCCATTCCATGACTTCAAACACCTCCATTCTGTGACTTCACACACCTCAAATCGGTCACTTTACAAACCTCCATTCTATGACTTCGCACACCTCTATTCTGACTTCACACAACTGCATTCTCTGACTTCACACACCTGCATTCTATGACTTCACACACCTCCATTCTGTGACTTCACACACCTCCACTCTGTGACTTTACACACCTCCATTCTGTGACTTCACACACCTCCATTCTGTGATTTCACACACAATCCATTCTATGACTTCACAAACCTCCATTCTTTGATTTCACACACCTTCATTCTATGACTTCACACACCTCCATTGTGACTTCATACAACTCCATTCTGTGAATTCACACACCTCCTTTCTGTGACTTCACACACCTCCATACTATGACTTCCACACACCTTCAATCTATGACTTCACAACCTCCATTCTATGACTTCACAGACTTCCAATCTATGACTTCACAAACCTCCATTCTATGACTTCACACACCTGCAATCTCACTTCACACACCTCCATTCTATGACTTCACACACCTCCATTTTATGACTTCACACACCTCCATTCTGTAACTTCACACGCTTCCAATGTTTGACGACACAAACCTCCATTACATGACTTCATACACCACCATTCTATGACTTCACACAATCCATTCTTTGACCTCACACACCTCCATTTTGACTTCACACACCTCCATTCTGTGACTTCACACACTTGCATTGGTGACTTCACACACCACAATTTTGATTTCACACACGTCCATTCTTTGACTTCACACACCTCCATTTTGACTTCACACACCTCCATTTTGTGACTTCACACACCTCCATTCTATGACTTCACACACCTCCATTCTATGACTTCACACACCTACATTGTGACTTCACACACCTACGTTCTATCAGTTCACGCACCTGCATTGTGACTTCACACACCTCCATTCTATGACTTCACACACCTCATTTCTGAATTCACACACCTCCATTCTGACTTCACACACCTAAATTCTATGATTTCCCACACCTCCATTCTTTGACTTCACACACCTCCATTCTATGACTTCACATACCTCCTTTCTGAGTTGAAAAACCTCCATTCTGTGACTTCACATACCTCCAATCTGACTTCACACACCTCCATTCTATGACTTCACACACCTCCATTCTGTGACTTCAAAAACCACCATTCTATGACTTCACACATCTCCATTGTGACTTCACACACCTCCATTCTATGAGTTCACATAGCTCCATTCTGACTTCACACACCTCCATTCTATGACTTCGCACACCTCTATTCTGACTTCACACCCCTCCATTCTGTGATTTCACATACCTCCACTCTTTGACTTCACACACCTCCATTCTATGATTTCACACACCTCCATTCTATGATTTCACACAGCTCCATTCTATGACTTCACACAACGCCTTTCTGAGTTCACACACCTCCATTCATTGACTTCACACACCTCCAATCTGACTTCACACACCTCCATTCTATGACTCCACACACCTCCATTCTGTGATTTCAAAAACCACAATTCTATGACTTCACACACCACCATTGTGACTTCACACACCTCCATTCTATGAATTCCCACAGCTCCATTCTGACTTAACACACCTCCATTCTATGACTTCGCATACCTCTATGCTGACTTCATACACCTCCATTCTGTGACTTCACACACCTCCATTCTATGACTTCAAACACCTCTGTTCTGTGACTTCACACACCTCAACTCTGTCACTTTACACACCTCCATTCTGTGACTTCTCACACCTCCATTCTGTGATTTCACACACCTCCATTCTATGACTTCACACACCTCCATTCTTTGACTTCACACACCTCCATTCTCTGACTTCACACACCTCCATTGTGACTTCACGCATCGCCTTTCTGTGACTTCACACACCTCCCTTCTCTGACTTGACACACCTCCATTTTATGACTTCACACACCTCCATTCTATGACTTCACACACCTCCATTCTGTAATTTCACACGCTTCCAATGTTTGACGTCACAAACCTCCATTCCATGACTTCATACACCTCCATTCTATGACTTCACACACATCCATTCTTTGACCTCACACACCTCCATTTTGACTTCACACACCTCCATTCTGTGACTTCACAAACCTGCATTTGTGACTTCACACACCACAATTGTGACTTCACACACGTCCATTCTTTGACTTCACACACCTCCATTTTGACTTCACACACCTCCATTTTGTGACGTCACACACCTCCATTCTATGACTTCACACACATCCATTCTATGACTTCACACACCTACATTGTGACTTCAAACACCTACGTTCTATCAGTTCACACACCTGCATTGTGACTTCACACACTTCCATTCTGTGACTTCACACACCTCCATTTTGAATTCACACACCTCCATTCTATGACTTCACACACCTCCATTCTATGACTTCACATAACTCCATTCTGTAATTTCACACACTTCCAATGTTTGACTTCACAAACCTCCATTCTTTGACTTCACACATCTCCGTTCTGTGACTTCACACACCTCCCTTCTGTGACTTGACACACCTCCATTCTTTGACTTCACACACCTCCATTCTTTGATTTCACACACCTCCATTTTGACATCACACACCTCCATTCTGTGACTTCACACACCTCCATTCTTTGACTTCACACACCTCCATTCTATGACTTCACACACCTCCATTGTGACTTCACACATCTCCGTTCTGTGACTTCACACACCTCCCTTCTGTGACTTGACACATCTCCATTTTATGACTTCACACACCTCCATTCTATGACTTCACACACCTCCATTCTGTAATTTCACACGCTTCCAATGTTTGACGTCACAAACCTCCATTCCATGACTTCATACACCTCCATTCTATGACTTCACACACATCCATTCTTTGACCTCACACACCTCCATTTTCACTTCACACACCTCCATTCTGTGACTACACACACCTGCATTTGTGACTTCATACACAATTGTGACTTCACACACGTCCATTCTTTGACTTCACAAACCTCCATTTTGACTTCACACACCTCTATATTGTGACTTCACACACCTCCATTCTATGACTTCACACACCTCCATTCTTTGACTTCACACACCTCCATTTTGACTTCACACACCTCCATTTTGTGACTTCAAACACCTTCTTTCTATGACTTCACACACCTCCATTCTATGACTTCACACACCTACATTGTGACTTCAAACACCTACGTTCTATCAGTTCACACACCTGCATTGTGACTTCACACACTTCCATTCTGTGACTTCACACACCTCCATTTGAATTCACGCACCTCCATTCTGACTGCACACACGTCAATTCTGTGACTTCACAAACCTTCATTCTATGATTTCCCACACCTCCATTCTTTGACTTCACACACCTCCATTCTATGACTTCACATACCTCCTTTCTGAGTTCACACACCGCCATTCATTGACTTCACACACCTCCAATCTGACTTCACACACCTCCATTCTGTGACTTCACACACCTCAACTCTGTCACTTTACACACCTCCATTCTGTGACTTCTCACACCTCCATTCTGTGATTTCACACACCTCCATTCTATGACTTCACACACCTCCATTCTTTGACTTCACACACTTCCATTCTATGACTTCACACACCTCCATTGTGACTTCACACATCGCCGTTCTGTGACTTCACACACCTCCCTTCTGTGACTTGACACACCTCCATTTTATGACTTCACACACCTCCATTCTATGACTAAAAACACATCCATTTTGTAATTTCACACGCTTCCAATGTTGGACGTCACAAACCTCCATTCCATGACTTCATACACCTCCATTCTATGACTTCACACACATCCATTCTTTGACCTCACACACCTCCATTTTGACTTCACACACCTCCATTCTGTGACTTCACACACCTGCATTTGTGACTTCACACACCACAGTTGTGACTTAACACACGTCCATTCTTTGACTTCACACACCTCCATTTTGACTTCACACACCTCCATTTTGTGACTTCACACACCTCCATTCTATGACTTCACACACCTCCATTCTATGACTTCACACACCTACATTGTGACTTCAATCACCTACGTTCTATCGGTTCACACACCTGCATTGTGACTTCACACACCTCCATTCTATGACTTCACACACCTCCATTCTGAATTCACACACCTCCATTCTGACTTCACACACCTCCATTCTATGACTTCACACACCTCCATTCTTTGACTTCACACACCTCCATTCTATGACTTCACATACCTCCTTTCTGAGTTCACACACCTCCATTCATTGACTTCACACACCTCCAATCTGACTTCACACACCTCCATTCTATGACTCCACACACCTCCATTCTGTGATTTCAAAAACCACAATTCTATGACTTCAGACACCTTCATTCTATGAATTCCCACAGCTCCATTCTGACTTAACACATCTCCATTCTACGACTTCGCATACCTCTATTCTGACTTCATACACCTCCATTCCGTAACTTCACACACCTCCATTCTATGACTTCAAACACGTCCATTCTGTGACTTCACACACCTCAACTCTGTCACTTTACACACCTCCATTCTGTGACTTCTCACACCTCCATTCTGTGATTTCACACACCTCCATTCTATGACTTCACATACCTCCATTCTTTGACTTCACACACCTCCATTCTGTGACTTCACACACCTCCATTCTGTGACTTCACACACCTCCGTTCTGTGACTTCACACACCTCCCTTCTGTGACTTGACACACCTCCATTCTATGACTTCACACACCTCCATTCTATGACTTCACACACCTCCATTCTGTAATTTCACACACTTCCAATGTTTGACTTCACAAACCTCCATTCTTTGACTTCACACACCTCCATTCTATGACCTCTCACACCTCCATTGTGACTTCACACATCTCCGTTCTGTGACTTCACACACCTCCCTTCTGTGACTTGACACACCTCCATTCTATGATTTCACACACCTCCATTCTTTGACTTCTCACACCTCCATTTTGAAATCACACACCTCCATTCTGTGACTTCACACACCTCCATTTGTGACTTCACACACCACAATTTTGACTTCACACACCTCCATTCTTTGACTTCACACACCTCCATTCTTTGACTTTACACACCTCCATTTTGACTTCACACACTTCCATTCTGTGAATTCACACACCGCCATTCTGAATTCACGCACCTCCATTCTGACTGCACACACCTCAATTCTGTGACTTCACACACCTTCATTCTATGATTTCCCACACCTCCATTCTTTGACTTCACACACCTCCATTCTATGACTTCACATACCTCCTTTCTGAGTTCACACACCTCCATTCATTGACTTCACACACCTCCAATCTGACTTCACACACCTCCATTCTGTGACTTCACACACCTTCATTCTTACTTCAGAAACATCCATTCTATGACTTCACACACCTCCATTCTGTGACTTCAAAAACCACCATTCTATGACTTCACACCCCTCCATTTTGACTTCACACACCTCCATTCTATGACTTCGCACACCTCTATTCTGACTTCACACACCTCCAACCTGTGACTTGACGCACCTCCATTCTCTGACTTCACACACCTCCAACCTGTGACTTCACGCACCTCCATTCTCTGACTTCACACACCTCCATTCTGTGACTTCACACACCTCCAGTCTGTGACTTTACACACCTCCATTCTGTGTCTTCACACACCTCCATCCTGTGATTTCACACACCTCCATTCTATGACTTCACACACCTCCATTCTATGACTTCACACACCTCCATTCTATGACTTCACACACTTTTATTCTGTGACTAGACACACCTCCATTGTATGACTTCACACACCTCCATTCTCTGACTTCACACATCTCCATTCTGACTTCACACACCTCCAATCTATGACTTCACACATCTCCCCTCTATGACTTCACACACCTCCATTTTGTAACTTCACACACTTCCAATGTTTGACTTCACAAACCTCCATTCCATCACTTCATACACATCCATTCTATGACTTCACACAACTCCTTTCTTTGACTTCACAAAATTCCATTTTGATTTCACACACCTCCACTCTGTGACTTCACACACCTCCATTTGTGACTTCACACATCATAATTATGACTTCACACACCCCCATTCTGTGATTTCACACACCTCCATTCTGAGTTAACACACTTCCATTTGTGACTTCACACACCTCCATTCTCACTTCACACAACTCCATTCTATGACTTCACACACTTCCATTCTATGACTTCACACACATCCATTCTGTCACTTCACACACATCCACTCTGAGTTCACACACCTCCATTCTGTGTCTTCACACACCTCCATTCTGTGACTTCACACACCTCGTTATATGACTTCACACACCTCCATTCTGTGACCTCACACACCTCAAGTCTGAGTTTACACCCCTCCATAGTGTGACTTCACACACCTCCATTCTGTGACTTCACAAACCCCCATTCTATGTCTTCACACACCTCCATTCTGTGACTTCACAAACCCCCATTCTATGTCTTCACACACCTCCATTCTATGACTTCACACACCTCCATTCTATGCCTTTACACACCTGCATTCTGTGACTTCACACACCTCCATTCTATGACATCACACACCTCCATTCTGTGACTTCACACACCTCCATTCTATGACTTCACACACCTCCATTCTATGACTTCAGAAACCTACATTTTGACTTCACACACCTCCATTCTATTAGTTCACACACCTGCATTGTGACTTCACACACCTCCATTCTCTGACTTCACACACCTACATTCTGACTTCACACACCTCCATTGTGACTTCACACACCTCCATTCTGTGACTTCACACACCTCCATTGTATGATTTCACACACCTCCATTCTATGACTTCACAGACGTCCATTCTATGACTTCACACACCTCCTTTCTGAGTTCACACACATCCATTCTGTGACTTCACACACCTCCATTGTGACTTCATACACCTCCATTCTATGAGTTCACACACCTCCATTCTGACTTCACACACTTCCATTCTGTGACTTCACACACCTCCATTTGTGACTTCACACACCACAATTTTGACTTCACACACCTCCATTCTTTGACTTCACACACCTCCATTCTTTGACTTCACACACCTCCATTTTGACTTCACACACTTCCATTCTGTGAATTCACACACCGCCATTCTGAATTCACGCACCTCCATTCTGACTGCACACACCTCAATTCTGTGAATTCACACACCTTCATTCTATGATTTCCCACACATCCATTCTTTGACTTCACACACCTCCATTCTATGACTTCACATACCTCCTTTCTGAGTTCACACACCTCCATTCATTGACTTCACACACCTCCAATCTGACTTCACACACCTCCATTCTGTGACTTCACACACCTTCATTCTTACTTCAGAAACATCCATTCTATGACTTCACACACCTCCATTCTGTGACTTCAAAAACCACCATTCTATGAGTTCACACCCCTCCATTTTGACTTCACACACCTCCATTCTATGACTTCGCACACCTCTATTCTGACTTCACACACCTCCAACCTGTGACTTCACGCACCTCCATTCTCTGACTTCACACACCTCCATTCTGTGACTTCACACACCTCCAGTCTGTGACTTTACACACCTCCATTCTGTGTCTTCACACACCTCCATCCTGTGATTTCACACACCTCCATTCTATGACTTCACACACCTCCATTCTATGACTTCACACACCTCCATTCTATGACTTCACACACTTTTATTCTGTGACTAGACACACCTCCATTGTATGACTTCACACACCTCCATTCTATGACTTCACACATCTGCATTCTGACTTCACACACCTCCATTCTATGACTTCACACCTAAAATTCTCTGACTTCACACATCTCCATTCTGACTTCACACACCTCCAATCTATGACTTCACACATCTCCCCTCTATGACTTCACACACCTCCATTTTGTAACTTCACACACTTCCAATGTTTGACTTCACAAACCTCCATTCCATCACTTCATACACATCCATTCTATGACTTCACACAACTCCTTTCTTTGACTTCACAAAATTCCATTTTGATTTCACACACCTCCACTCTGTGACTTCACACACCTCCATTTGTGACTTCACACATCATAATTTTGACTTCACACACCTCCATTCTGTGACTTCACACACCTCCATTCTGAGTTAACACACTTCCATTTGTGACTTCACACACCTCCATTCTGACTTCACACAGCTCCATTCTATGACTTCACACACTTCCATTCTATGACTTCACACACATCCATTCTGTCACTTCACACACATCCACTCTGAGTTCACACACCTCCATTCTGTGTCTTCACACACCTCCATTCTGTGACTTCACACACCTCGTTATATGACTTCACACACCTCCATTCTGTGACCTCACACACCTCAAGTCTGAGTTTACACCCCTCCATAGTGTGACTTCACACACCTCCATTCTGTGACTTCACAAACCCCCATTCTATGTCTTCACACACCTCCATTCTATGACTTCACACACCTCCATTCTATGCCTTTACACACCTGCATTCTGTGACTTCACACACCTCCATTCTATGACATCACACACCTCCATTCTGTGACTTCACACACCTCCATTCTATGACTTCACACACCTCCATTCTATGACTTCAGAAACCTACATTGTGACTTCACACACCTCCATTCTATGAGTTCAGACACCTGCATTGTGACTTCACACACCTCCATTCTCTGACTTCACACACCTACATTCTGACTTCACACACCTCCATTCTGACTTCACACACCTCAATTCTGTGACTTCACACACCTCCATTGTATGATTTCACACACCTCCATTCTATGACTTCACAGACGTCCATTCTATGACTTCACACACCTCCTTTCTGAGTTCACACACATCCATTCTGTGACTTCACACACCTCCATTGTGACTTCATACACCTCCATTCTATGAGTTCACACACCTCCATTCTGACTTCACACACTTCCATTCTATGACTTCACACAGCTCCATTCTGACTTCACACACCTCCATTGTATGACTTCGCACACCTCTATTCTGACTTCACACAACTGCATTCTGTGACTTCACACACCTCCATTCTATGACTTCACACACCTCCATTCTGTGACTTCACACACCTCCACTCTGTGACTTTACACACCTCCATTCTGTGACTTCACACACCTCCATTCTGTTATTTCACACACAATGCATTCTATGACTTCACAAACCTCCGTTCTTTGATTTCACACACCTCCATTCTATGACTTCACACACCTGCATTGTGACTTCATACAACTCCATTCTGTGAATTCACACACCTCCTTTCTGTGACTTCACACACCTCCATACTATGACTTCCACACACCTTCAATCTATGACTTCACAACCTCCATTCTATGACTTCACACACTTCCAATCTATGACTTCACAAACCTCCATTCTATGACTTCACAAACCTGCAATCTGACTTCACACACCTCCATTATCTGACTTCACACACCTCCATTCTATGACTTCACACACCTTCATTCTGTAACTTCACACGCTTCCAAGGTTTGACTTCACAAACCTCCATTCCATGACTTCATACACCTCCATTCTATGACTTCACACACATCCATTCTTTGACCTCACACACCTCCATTTTGACTTCACACACCTCCATTCTGTGACTTCACACACCTGCATTTGTGACTTCACACACCACAATTTTGACTTCACACACGTCCATTCTGTGACTTCACACACCTCCATTCTGTGACTTCACACACCTACACTGTTTGACTTCACACACCTCCATTTTGACTTCACACACCTCCATTCTATGACTTCACACACCTTCATTCTTACTTCAGAAACATCCATTCTATGACTTCACAAACCTCCCTTCTGTGAATTCACACACATCCATTCTGGGTTCACACACCTCCATTCTGTGACTTCACACACCTCCATTCTGAGACTTCACACACCTCCACTCTGTGACTTTACACACCTCCACTCTGTGACTACGCACACCTCCATTCTATGATTTCACACACCTCCATTCTATGACTTCACACACCTCCATTCTGACTTCACACACCTCAATTCTGTGACTTCACACACCTCCATTCTATGATTTCACACACCTCCATTCTATGACTTCACACACCTCCATCTGTGACTTCTCACACGTCCATTCTATGACTTCACACTCCTCCATTCTATGAGTTCACACACCTCCATTCTGTGACTTCACACACCTCCATTCTATGACTTCACACACCTCCATTCTATGACTTCACACAGCTCCTTTCTGAGTTGACACACTTCCATTCTGTCACTTCACACACCTCCAATCTGACCTCACACACCTCCATTCTATGACTTCACACACCTCCCTTCTCTGACTTCAAAAATCAACATTCTATGACTTCAAACACCTCCATTCTATGACTTCACACACCTCCATTATGAGACTTCACACACCTCCTTTCTGAGTTCACACACATCCATTCTGTGACTTCACACAACTCCATTGTGACTTCACACACCTCCATTCTGTGAGTTCACATACCTCCATTCTGACTTCACAAACTTCCATTCTATGAGTTCACACAGCTCCAATCTGACTTCACACTCCTCCATTCTAGGACTTCGCACACCTCTATTCTGACTTCACACACCTGCATTCTCTGACTTCACACACCTCCATTCTATGAGTTCACACACCTCCATTCTGTGACTTCACACACCTCCATTCTATGACTTCACACACCTCCATTCTGACTTCACACACTTCCATTTTGACTTCAAAGACCTCATTTCTGTGACTTCACACACCTCCATTCTATGATTTCACACACCTCCATTCTATGACTTCACACACCTCCATTCTATGACTTCACACACCTCCTTTCTGAGTTGACACACTTCTATTCTGTGACTTCACACACCTCCAATCTGACCTCACACACCTCCATTCTATGACTTCACACACCTCCATTCTATGACTTCACACACCTCCATTCTTTGACTTCACACACCTCCATTCTATGAATTCACACACCTCCATTCTTTGACTTCACACACCTCCTTTCTGTGACTTCCCACACCTCCATTCTGAGAATTCACACACCTCCACTCTGTGATTAAACACACCTCCACTCTGTGACTACACACACCTCCATTTTGTGATTTCACACACCTCCATTCTATGACTTCACACACCTCCATTCTATGACTTCACACATTTCCATTCTATGAATTCACACACCTTCATTGTGACTTCACACAACTCTATTCTGTGACTTCACACACATGCCTTCTGTGACTTCACACACCTCCATTCTATGACTTCACACCTCCATTCTATGACTTCACATCTCCATTCTATGACTTCACACACCAACATTTATGACGTCACACACCTCCATTCTGTGACTTCACACATTTCCATTCTGACATCACACACCTAAATTCTATGACTTCACACACTTAAATTCTATGACTTCACACACCTCCATTCTGTGATTTCACTCACCTCCATTGTGAGTTCACACACCTCCATTCTGTGACTTCACACACCTTGATTCTCTGACTTCACACATCTCCATTCTACGATTTCACACACCTCCATTCTGTGACTTCACACATCTCCATTCTATGATTTCACACAACTCCATTCTGTGACTCCACACACCTCCATTCTGAGTTCACACACCTCCAGTCTGTGACTTCACACACCTCCAATATATGACTTCACACACCTCCATTTTGTGACTTTGCACACCTCCATTCTATGACTTCACAAACCTCCATTCTATGACTTCACACACCTGCATTGTGACTTCACACACCTCCATTCTCTGACTTCACACACCTTCATTCTGAATTAACACATCTCCATTCTGACTTCACACACCTCAATTCTGTGACTTCACACACCTCCATTCTATGAATTCACATACCTCATTTCTGAGTTGACACACCTCCATTCTGTGACTTCACCTACCTCCAATCTGACTTCACACACCTCCATTCTATGACTTCATACACCTCCATTCGGTGACTTCATAAACCACCATTCTATGACTTCACACATCTCCATTGTGACTTCACACACCTCCATTCTATGAGTTCACACAGCTCCATTCTGACTTCACACACCTCTATTCTATGACTTCGCACACCTCTATTCTGACTTCACACACCTCCATCCTGTGACTTCACACACCGCCATTCTCTGACTTGACACACCTCCATTGTGTGACTTCACACACCTCCACTCTGTGACTTTACACACCTCCATTCTATGACTTCACACACTTCCATTCTGTGACTTCACACACCTCCATTCTATGACTTCACACACTTCCATTCTGTGACTAGACACACCTCCATTCTATGACTTCACACACCTCCATTCTATGACTTCACACATCTGCATTCTGACTTCACACACCTCCATTCTATGACTTCGCTCACCTCCCTTCTCTGACTTCACACATCTCCATTCTGACTTCACACGCCTCCAATCTATGACTTCACACAACTCCCTTCTCTGACTTCACACACCTCCATTCTGTAACTTCACACACTTCCAATGTTGGACTTCACAAACCTCCATTCCATGACTTCATACACATACATTCTATGACTTCACACAACTCCTTTCTTTGACTTCACAAAATTCCATTTTGATTTCACACACCTCCACTCTGTGACTTCACACACCTCCATTTGTGACTTCACACATCACAATTTTGACTTCACACACCTCCATTATGAGTTAACACACCTCCATTTGTGACTTCACACACCTGCATTGTGACTTCACACACCTCCATTCTATGACTTCACACACTTCCATTCTATGACTTCACACACCTCCATTCTGTGACTTCACACACCTCCACTCTGAGTTCACACACTTCCATTCTGTGTCTTCACACACCTCCATTCTGTGACTTCACACACCTCGTTATATGACTTCACACACCTATATTCTGTGACCTCACACACCTCAAATCTGAGTCCACAACCCTCCATAGTGTGACTTCCCACACCTCCATTCTGTGACTTCACTCACCTCCATTCTATGACTTCACACACCTCCATTCTATGACTTCACACACCTCCATTCTATGCCTTTACACGCCTCCATTCTGTGACTTCACACATCTCCATTCTATGATTTCACACAACTCCATTCTGTGACTCCACACACCTCCATTCTGAGTTCACACACCTCCAGTCTGTGACTTCACACACCTCCAATATATGACTTCACACACCTCCATTTTGTGACTTTGCACACCTCCATTCTATGACTTCACAAACCTCCATTCTATGACTTCACACACCTGCATTGTGACTTCACACACCTCCATTCTCTGACTTCACACACCTTCATTCTGAATTAACACATCTCCATTCTGACTTCACACACCTCAATTCTGTGACTTCACACACCTCCATTCTATGAATTCACATACCTCATTTCTGAGTTGACACACCTCCATTCTGTGACTTCACCTACCTCCAATCTGACTTCACACACCTCCATTCTATGACTTCATACACCTCCATTCGGTGACTTCATAAACCACCATTCTATGACTTCACACATCTCCATTGTGACTTCACACACCTCCATTCTATGAGTTCACACAGCTCCATTCTGACTTCACACACCTCTATTCTATGACTTCGCACACCTCTATTCTGACTTCACACACCTCCATCCTGTGACTTCACACACCGCCATTCTCTGACTTGACACACCTCCATTGTGTGACTTCACACACCTCCACTCTGTGACTTTACACACCTCCATTCTATGACTTCACACACTTCCATTCTGTGACTTCACACACCTCCATTCTATGACTTCACACACTTCCATTCTGTGACTAGACACACCTCCATTCTATGACTTCACACACCTCCATTCTATGACTTCACACATCTGCATTCTGACTTCACACACCTCCATTCTATGACTTCGCTCACCTCCCTTCTCTGACTTCACACATCTCCATTCTGACTTCACACGCCTCCAATCTATGACTTCACACAACTCCCTTCTCTGACTTCACACACCTCCATTCTGTAACTTCACACACTTCCAATGTTGGACTTCACAAACCTCCATTCCATGACTTCATACACATACATTCTATGACTTCACACAACTCCTTTCTTTGACTTCACAAAATTCCATTTTGATTTCACACACCTCCACTCTGTGACTTCACACACCTCCATTTGTGACTTCACACATCACAATTTTGACTTCACACACCTCCATTATGAGTTAACACACCTCCATTTGTGACTTCACACACCTGCATTGTGACTTCACACACCTCCATTCTATGACTTCACACACTTCCATTCTATGACTTCACACACCTCCATTCTGTGACTTCACACACCTCCACTCTGAGTTCACACACTTCCATTCTGTGTCTTCACACACCTCCATTCTGTGACTTCACACACCTCGTTATATGACTTCACACACCTATATTCTGTGACCTCACACACCTCAAATCTGAGTCCACAACCCTCCATAGTGTGACTTCCCACACCTCCATTCTGTGACTTCACTCACCTCCATTCTATGACTTCACACACCTCCATTCTATGACTTCACACACCTCCATTCTATGCCTTTACACGCCTCCATTCTGTGACTTCACACACCTCCATTGTATGACATCACACACCTCCATTCTGTGACTTCACACACCTCCATTCTTTGACTTCACACACCTCCATTCTATGACTTCAGAAACCTACATTGTGACTTCACACACCTCCATTCTATGAGTTCACAGAACTCGATTCTATGACTTCCCACACCTCCTTTCTGAGTTCACACACATCCATTCTGTGACTTCACACACCTCCATTGTGACTTCATACACCTCCATTCTATGAGTTCACACACCTCCATTCTGACTTCACACACTTCCATTCTATGACTTCACACAGCTCCATTCTGACTTCACACACCTCCATTCTATGACTTCGCACACCTCTATTTTGACTTCACACAACTGCATTCTGTGACTTCACACACCTCCATTCTATGACTTGGCACACCTCCATTCTATGACTTCACACACCTCCATTCTATGCCTTTACACACCTCCATTCTGTGACTTCACACACCTCCATTCTATGACTTCACACACCTCCATTCTGTGAGTTCACACACCTCCATTCTATGACTTCAAACACCTCCATTCTATGACTTCAGAAACCTACATTGTGACTTCACACACCTCCATTCTATTAGTTCACACACCTGCATTGTGACTTCACCCACCTCCATTCTCTGACTTCACACACCTCCATTCTGACTTCACGCACCTCCATTCTGACTTCACACACCTCAATTCTGTGAATTCACACATCTCCATTCTATGATTTCACACACCTCCATTCTATGACTTCACAGACCTCCATTCTATGACTTCACACACCTCCTTTCTGAGTTCACATACATCCATTCTGTGACTTCACACACCTCCATTGTGACTTCATACACCTCCATTCTATGAGTTCACACACCTACATTCTGACTTCACACACTTCCATTCTATGACTTCACACAGCTCCATTCTGACTTCACACACCTCCAATCTGACTTCACACACCTCCATTCTATGACTCCACACACCTCAATTCTGTGATTTCAAATAGCACAATTCTATGACTTCACACACCTCCATTGTGACTTCACATACCTCAATTCTAAGAGTTCACACACCTCCAGTCTGACTTCACACACCTCCATTCTATGATTTCCCACAGCTCCATTCTGACTTAACACACCTCCATTCTTTGAGTTCGCATACCTCTATTCTGACTTCATACACCTCCATTCTGTGACTTCACACACCGCCATTCTATTACTTCACACACTTCCATTCTGTGACTAGACAAACCTCCATTCTATGACTTCACACACCTCCATTCTATGACTTCACACATCTGCATTCTGACTTCACACACCTCCATTCTATGACTTCGCACACCTCCCTTCTCTGACTTCACACATCTCCATTCTGACTTCTCACACCTCCAATCTATGACTTCACACATCTCCCTTCTCTGACTTCACACACCTCAATTCTGTAACTTCACACACTTCCAATGTTTGACTTCACAAACCTCCATTCCATGACTTCATACACATCCATTCTATGACTTCACACAACTCCTTTCTTTGACTTCACAAAATTCCATTTTGATTTCACACACCTCCACTCTGTGACTTCACACACCTCCATTTGTGACTTCACACATCACAATTTTGACTTCGCACACCTCCATTCTGTGACTCACACACCTCCATTCTGAGTTAACACACCTCCATTTGTGACTTCACACACCTCCATTCTGACTTCACACACCTCCATTCTATGACTTCACACACTTCCATTCTATGACTTCACACACCTCCATTCTGTGACTTCACACACCTCCACTCTGAGATCACACACTTCCATTCGGTGTCTTCACACACCTCCATTCTGTGACTTCACACACCTCGTTATATGCCTTCACACACCTCCATTCTGTGACCTCACAATCCTCAAATCTGAGTTCACACCCCTCCAAATTGTGACTTCACACACCTCCATTCTGTGACTTCACACACCTCCATTCGATGACTTCAAACACCTCCATTCTATGACTTCACACACCTCCATTCTATGCCTTTACACACCTCCATTCTTTGACTTCACACACCTCCATTCTATGCCATCACACACCTCCATTCTGTGACTTCACACACCTCCATTCTATGACTTCACACACCTCCATTCTATGACTTCAGAAACCTACATTGTGACTTCACACACCTCCATTCTATTAGTTCACACACCTGCATTGTGACTTCACCCACCTCCATTCTCTGACTTCACACACCTCCATTCTGATTTCACACACCTCCATTCTGACTTCACACACCTCAATTCTGTGAATTAACACACCTCCATTCTATGATTTCACACACCTCCATTCTATGACTTCACAGACCTCCATTCTATGACTTCACACACCTCCTTTCTGAGTTCACACACATCCATTCTGTGACTTCAAACACCTCCATCGTGACTTCATACACCTCCATTGTATGAGTTCACACACCTCCATTCTAACTTCACACACTTCCATTCTATGACTTCACACAGCTACATTCTGACTTCACACATCTCCAATCTGACTTCACACACCTCCATTCTATGACTCCACACACCTCCATTCTGTGATTTCAAAAACCACAATTCTATGACTTCACACACCTCCATTGTGACTTCACATACCTCCATTCTAAGAGTTCACACACCTCCAATCTGACTTTACACACCTCCATTGTATGAATTCCCACAGCTCCATTCTGACTTAACACACCTCCATTCTATGACTTCGCATACCTGTATTCTGACTTCATACACCTCCATTCTGTGACTTCACACACCTCCATTCTATGACTTCAAACACCTCCATTCTCTGACTTCACACAGCTCAAATCTGTCACTTTACACACCTCCATTCTGTGACTTCTCACACCTCCATTCTGTGATTTCACACACCTCCATTCTATGACTTCACACACCTCCATTTTTGACTTCACACACCTCCATTGTATGACTTCACACACCTCCCTTGTGACTTCACACATCGCCGTTCTGTGACTTCACACACCTCCCTTCTGTGACTTGACACACCTCCATTTAATGACTTCACACACCTCCATTCTATGACTTCACACACCTCCATTCTGTAATTTCACACGATTCCAATGTTTGACGTCACAAACCTCCATTCCATGACTTCATACACCTCCATTCTATGACTTCACACACATCCATTCTTTGACCTCACACACCTCCATTTTGACTTCACACACCTCCATTCTGTGACTTCACACACCTGCATTTGTGACTTCACACACCACAATTGTGACTTCACACACGTCCATTCTTTGACTTCACGCACCTCCATTTTGACTTCACACACCTCCATTTTGTGACTGCACACACTTCCATTCTATGACTTCACACACCCCCATTCTATGACTTCACACACCTACATTGTGACTTCAAACACCTACGTTCTATCAGTTCACACACCTGCATTGTGACTTCACACACCTCCATTCTATGATTTCACACACCTCCAATCTGAATTCACGCACCTCCATTCTGACTTCACACACCTCAATTCTGTGACTTCACACACCTCCATCTATGATTTCCCACACCTGCATTCTTTGACTTCACACACCTCTATTCTATGACTTCACATACCTCCTTTCTGAGTTCACACACCTCCATTCATTGACTTCACACACCTCCAATCTGACTTCACACACCTCCATTCTATGACTTCACACACCTCCATTCTTTGACTTCACTCACCTCCATTCTATGACTTCACACACCTCCATTGTGACTTCACACATCGCCATTCTGTGACTTCACACCCCCTCCCTTCTGTGACTTGACACACCTCCATTTTATGACTTCACACACCTCCATTCTATGACTTCACACACCTACATTCTGTAATTTCACACGCTTCCAATGTTTGACGTCACAAACCTCCATTCCATGACTTCATACACCTCAATTCTATGACTTCACACACATCCATTCTTTGACCTCACACACCTCCATTTTGACTTCACACACCTCCATTCTGTGACTTCACACACCTGCATTTGTGACTTCACACACCACAATTGTGACTTCACACGTCCATTATTTGACTTCACACACCTCCATTTTGACTTCACACACCTCCATTTTGTGACTTCACACACCTCCATTCTATGACTTCACACACCTCAGTTCTATGACTTCACACACCTACATTGTGACTTCAAACACCTACGTTCTATCACTTCACACACCGGCATTGTGACTTCACACACCTCCATTCTATGACTTCACACACCTCCATTCTGAATTCACACACCTCCATTCTGACTTCACACACCTCAATTCTATGACTTCACACACCTCCATTCTATGATTTCGCACACCTCCATTCTTTGACTTCACACACCTCCATTCTATGACTTCACATACCTCCTTTCTGAGATCACACACCTCCATTCATTGACTTCACACACCTCCAATCTGTCTTCACACACCTCCATTCTATGACTCCACACACCTTCATTCTGTGATTTCAACAACCACAATTCTATGACTTCACACACCTCCATTATGACTTCACATACCTCCATTCTAAGAGTTCACACACCTCCAATCTGACTTCACACACCTCCATTCTATGAATTCCCACAGATCCATTCTGACTTAACACATCTCCATTCTACGACTACGCATACCTCTATTCTGACTTCATACACCTCCATTCTGTGACTTCGGACACCTCCATTCTATGACTTCAAACACCTCCATTCTGTGACTTCACACACCTCAACTCTGTCACTTTACACACCTCCATTCTGTGACTTCTCACACCTCCATTCTGTGATTTCACACACCTCCATTCTATGACTTCACACTCTTCTATTCTTTGACTACACTAACCTCCATTCTGTGACTTCACACACCTCCATTGTGACTTCACACATCTCCGTTCTGTGACTTCACACACCTCCCTTCTGTGACTTGACACACCTCCATTCTATGACTTCACACACCTCCATTCTATGACTTCACACACCTCCATTCTGTAATTTCACACACTTCCAATGTTTGACTTCACAAACCTCCATTCTTTGACTTCACACACCTCCATTCTATGACCTCTCACACCTCCATTGTGACTTCACACATCTCCGTACTGTGACTTCACACACCTCCCTTCTGTGACTTGACACACCTCCATTCTTTGACTTCACACACCTCCATTTTGACATCACACACCTCCATTCTGTGACTTCACACACTTCCATTTGTGACTTCACACACCACAATTTTGACTTCACACACCTCCATTCTTTGACTTCACACACCTCCAGTCTTTGACTTCACACACCTCCATTTTGACTTCACACACTTCCATTCTGTGAATTCACACACCTCCATTCTGTGACTTCACACACCTCCATTGTTTGACTACACACAACTCCATTCTTTGACTTCACACACCTCCATTCCATGACATCACACACCTCCATTCTATGAGCTCACATACCTCCATTCTATGAGTTCACACACCTCAATTTTGACTTCACACACCTCCATTCAATGACTTCACACCTTAATTCTTACTTCAGAAACATCCATTCTATGACTTCACACACCTCCATTCTGTGACTTCACAAACCACCATTCTATGACTTCACACCCCTCCATTTTGACTTCACACACATCCATTCAATGAGTTCACACACCTCCATTCTGACTTCACACACCTCCATTCTATGACTTCGCACACCTCTATTCTGACTTCACACACCTCCATTCTATGACTTCACACACCTCCATTCTATGACTTCACACACCTCCATTCTATGACTTCACACACTTCTATTCTGTGACTAGACACACCTCCATTCTATGACTTCACACACCTCCATTCTATGATTTCACAAACCTCCATTCTTTGACTTCACACACCTCCATTCCATGACATCACACACCTCCAGTCTATGACTTCACACACTTCTATTCTGTGACTAGACACACCTCCATTCTATGACTTCACACACCTCCATTCTATGACTTTACACATCTGCATTCTGACTTCACACACCTCCATTCTATGACTTCACACCTCCATTCTCTGACTTCACACATCTCCATTCTGTCTTCACACACCTCCAATCTATGCCTTCACGCATCTCCCTTCCATGACTTCACTCACCTCCATTCTGTAACTTCACACACTTCCAATGTTTGACTTCACAAATCTCCATTCCATGACTTCATACACATCCATTCTATGACTTCACACAACTCCTTTCTTTGACTTCACAAAATTCCATTTTGATTTCACACACCTCCACTCTGTGACTTCACACACCTTCATTTGTGACTTCACACATCACATTTTGACTTCACACACCTCCATTCTGTGACTTCACATACCTCCATTCTGAGTTAACACACCTCCATTTGTGACTTCACACACCTCCATTCTATGACTTCACACACCTCCATTGTGACTTCATACAACTCCATTCTGTGATTTCACACACAATCCATTCTATGACTTCACAAACCTCCATTCTTTGATTTCACACACCTCCATTCTATGACTTCACACACCTCCATTGTGACTTCGTACAACTCCATTCTGTGAATTCACACACCTCCTTTCTGTGACTTCACACAACTCCATACTCTGACTTCCACACACCTTCAATCTATGACTTCACAACCTCCATTATCTGACTTTACTCACCTCCATTCTATGACTTCACACACCTCCATTCTGTAACTTCACACGCTTCCCATGTTTGACTTCACAAACCTCCATTCCATGACTTCATACACCTCCATTCTATGACTTCACACACATCCATTCTTTGACCTCACACACCTCCATTTTGACTTCACACACGTCCATTCTGTGACTTCACACACCTGCATTTGTGACTTCACACACCACAATTTTGACTTCACACACGACCATTCTTTGACTTCACACACCTCCATTTTGACTTCACACACTTCCATTATGTGACTTCACACACCTCCATTCTGTGACTTCACACACCTACATTGTTTGACTTCACACACCTCCATTTTGACTTCACACACCTCCATTCTATGACTTCACACACCTTCATTCTTACGTCAGAAACATCCATTTTATGACTTCACAAACCTCCCTTCTGTGAATTCACACATCTACATTCTGGGTTCACACACCTCCATTCTTTGACTTCACACACCTCGTTATATGACTTCACACACCTCCATTCTGTGACCTCACACACCTCAAATCTGAGTTCACACCCCTCCATAGTGTGACTTCACACACCTCCATTTGTGACTTCACACATCACAATTTTGACTTCACACACCTCCATTCTGTGACTTCACACACCTCCATTCTGAGTTAACACACCTCCATTTGTGACTTCACACACCTCCATTCTGACTTCACACACCTCCATTCTATGACTTTACACACTTCCATTCTATGACTTCACACACCTCCATTCTGTGACTTCACACACCGCCACTCTGAGTTCACACACCTCCATTCTCTGTCTTCACACACCTCCATTCTGTGACCTCACACACCTCAAATCTGAGTTCACACCCCTCCATAGTGTGACTTCACACACCTCCATTCTGTGACTTCACACACCCCCATTCTATGACTTCACACACCTCCATTCTATGACTTCTCACACCTCCATTCTATGCCTTTACACACCTCCATTCTGTGACTTCACACACCTCCATTCTATAACATCACACACCTCCATTCTGTGACTTCACACACCTCCATTCTATGACTTCACACACCTCCATTCTATGACTTCAGAAACCTACATTGTGACTTCACACACCTCCATTCTATGAGTTCACACACCTGCATTGTGACTTCACACACCTCCATTCTCTGACTTCACACACCTCCATTCTGACTTCACAAACCTCCATTCTGACTTCACACACCTCAATTCTGTGACTTCACACACCTCCATTCTATGATTTCACACACCTCCATTCTATGACTTCACAGACCTCCATTCTATGACTTCACACACCTCCTTTCTGAGTTCACACACATCCATTCTGTGACTTCACACACCTCCATTGTGACTTCATACACCTCCATTCTATGAGTTCACACACCTCCATTCTGACTTCACACACTTCCATTCTATGACTTCACACAGCTCCATTCTGACTTCACACACCTCCATTGTATGACTTCGCACACCTCTATTCTGACTTCACACAACTGCATTCTGTGACTTCACACACCTCCATTCTATGACTTCACACACCTCCATTCTGTGACTTCACACACCTCCACTCTGTGACTTTACACACCTCCATTCTGTGATTTCACACACAATCCATTCTATGACTTCACAAACCTCCATTCTTTGATTTCACACACCTCCATTCTATGACTTCACACACCTCCACTGTGACTTCATACAACTCCATTCTGTGAATTCACACACCTCCTTTCTGTGACTTCACACACCTCCATTCTATGACTTCACACACTTCCAATCTATGACTTCACAAACCTCCATTCTATGAATTCACAAACCTGCAATTTGTATTCACACACCTCCATTATCTGACTTTACTCACCTCCATTCTACGACTTCACACACCTCCATTCTGTAACTTCACACGCTTCCCATGTTTGACTTCACAAACCTCCATTCCATGACTTCATACACCTCCATTCTATGACTTCACACACATCCATTCTTTGACCTCACACACCTCCATTATGACTTCACACACGTCCATTCTGTGACTTCACACACCTGCATTTGTGACTTCACACACCACAATTTTGACTTCACACACGACAATTCTTTGACTTCACACACCTCCATTTTGACTTCACACACTTCCATTCTGTGACTTCACACACCTCCATTCTGTGACTTCACACACCTACATTGTATGACTTCACACACCTCCATTTTGACTTCACATACCTCCATTCTTTGACTTCACACACCTTCATTCTTACTTCAGAAACATCCATTCTATGACCTCACAAACCTCCCTTCTGTGAATTCACACACCTCCATTCTGGGTTCACACACCTCATTTCTGTGACTTCACACACCTCCATTCTATGACTTCACACACCTACATCTGTGACTTCACAAACCTCCATTCTATGACTTCACACTCCTCCATTCTATGAGTTCACACACCTCCATTCTGTGACTTCACACACCTCCATTCTATGACTTCACACACCTCCATTGTGACTTCACACATCGCCGTTCTGTGACTTCACACACCTCCCTTCTGTGACTTGACACACCTCCATTTCATGACTTCACACACCTGCATTCTATGACTTCACACACCTCCATTCTGTAATTTCACACGCTTCCAATGTTTGACGTCACAAACCTCCATTCCATGACTTCATACACCTCCATTCTATGACTTCACACACCTTCATTTTGACTTCACACACTTCCATTCTGTGACTTCACACAACTCCATTCAGTGACTTCACACACTTCCATTCTATGACTTCACACACCTCCATTCTGTGACTTCACACACCTCCATTCTTTGACTTCACACACCTCGTTATATGACTTCACACACCTCCATTCTGTGACCTCACACACCTCAAATCTGAGTTCACACCCCTCCATAGTGTGAATTCACACACCTCCATTCTGTGACTTCACACACCCCCATTCTATGTCTTCACACACCTCCATTCTATGACTTCACACACCTCCATTCTATGCCTTTACACACCTCCATTCTGTGACTTCACACACCTCCATTCTATAGATCACACACCTCCATTCTGTGACTTCACACACCTCCATTCTATGACTTCACACACTTCCATTCTTTGACTTCACTAACCTCCATTCTGTGACTTCACACACCTCCATTGTGACTTCACACATCTCCGTTCTGTGACTTCACACACCTCCCTTCTGTGACTTGACACACCTCCATTCTATGACTTCACACACCTCCATTCTATGACTTCACACACCTCCATTCTGTAATTTCACACACTTCCAATGTTTGACTTCACAAACCTCCATTCTTTGACTTCACACACCTCCATTCTATGACCTCTCACACCTCCATTGTGACTTCACACATCTCCATTCTGTGACTTCACACACCTCCCTTCTGTGACTTGACACACCTCCATTCTTTGACTTCACACACCTCCATTTTGACATCACACACCTCCATTCTGTGACTTCACACACCTCCATTTGTGACTTCACACACCACAATTTTGACTTCACACACCTCCATTCTTTGACTTCACACACCTCCATTATTTGACTTCACACACCTCCATTTTGACTTCACACACCTCCATTCTTTGACTTCACACACCTCCATTTGTGACTTCACACACCACAATTTTGACTTCACACACCTCCAATCTATGCCTTCACACATCTCCCTTCTATGACTTCACACAACTCCATTCTGTAACTTCACACACTTCCAATGTTTGACTTCACAAACCTCCATTCCATGACTTCATACACATCCGTTCTATGACTTCACACAACTCCTTTCTTTGACTTCACAAAATTCCATTTTGATTTCACACACCTCCACTCTGTGACTTCACACACCTTCATTTGTGACTTCACACATCACATTTTGACCTCACACACCTCCATTCTGTGACTTCACACACCTCCATTCTGAGTTAACACACCTCCATTTGTGACTTCACACACCTCCATTCTGACTTCACACACCTCCATTCTATGACTTCACACACTTCCATTCTGTGACTTCACACACCTACATTGTTTGACTTCACACACCTCCATTTTGACTTCACACACCTCCATTCTATGACTTCACACACCTTCATTCTTACGTCAGAAACATCCATTTTATGACTTCACAAACCTCCCTTCTGTGAATTCACACATCTACATTCTGGGTTCACACACCTCCATTCTTTGACTTCACACACCTCGTTATATGACTTCACACACCTCCATTCTGTGACCTCACACACCTCAAATCTGAGTTCACACCCCTCCATAGTGTGACTTCACACACCTCCATTTGTGACTTCACACATCACAATTTTGACTTCACACACCTCCATTCTGTGACTTCACACACCTCCATTCTGAGATAACACACCTCCATTTGTGACTTCACACACCTCCATTCTGACTTCACACACCTCCATTCTATGACTTTACACACTTCCATTCTATGACTTCACACACCTCCATTCTGTGACTTCACACACCGCCACTCTGAGTTCACACACCTCCATTCTCTGTCTTCACACACCTCCATTCTGTGACCTCACACACCTCAAATCTGAGTTCACACCCCTCCATAGTGTGACTTCACACACCTCCATTCTGACTTCACACACCTCCATTCTGTGACTTCACACACCTCCATTCTATAACATCACACACCTCCATTCTGTGACTTCACACACCTCCATTCTATGACTTCACACACCTCCATTCTATGACTTCAGAAACCTACATTGTGACTTCACACACCTCCATTCTATGAGTTCACACACCTGCATTGTGACTTCACACACCTCCATTCTCTGACTTCACACACCTCCATTCTGACTTCACAAACCTCCATTCTGACTTCACACACCTCAATTCTGTGACTTCACACACCTCCATTCTATGATTTCACACACCTCCATTCTATGACTTCACAGACCTCCATTGTATGACTTCACACACCTCCTTTCTGAGTTCACACACATCCATTCTGTGACTTCACACACCTCCATTGTGACTTCATACACCTCCATTCTATGAGTTCACACACCTCCATTCTGACTTCACACACTTCCATTCTATGACTTCACACAGCTCCATTCTGACTTCACACACCTCCATTGTATGACTTCGCACACCTCTATTCTGACTTCACACAACTGCATTCTGTGACTTCACACACCTCCATTCTATGACTTCACACACCTCCATTCTGTGACTTCACACACCTCCACTCTGTGACTTTACACACCTCCATTCTGTGATTTCACACACAATCCATTCTATGACTTCACAAACCTCCATTCTTTGATTTCACACACCTCCATTCTATGACTTCACACACCTCCACTGTGACTTCATACAACTCCATTCTGTGAATTCACACACCTCCTTTCTGTGACTTCACACACCTCCATACTCTGACTTCCACACACCTTCAATCTATGACTTCACAACCTCCATTCTATGACTTCACACACTTCCAATCTATGACTTCACAAACCTCCATTCTATGAATTCACAAACCTGCAATTTGTATTCACACACCTCCATTATCTGACTTTACTCACCTCCATTCTACGACTTCACACACCTCCATTCTGTAACTTCACACGCTTCCCATGTTTGACTTCACAAACCTCCATTCCATGACTTCATACACCTCCATTCTATGACTTCACACACATCCATTCTTTGACCTCACACACCTCCATTATGACTTCACACACGTCCATTCTGTGAATTCACACACCTGCATTTGTGACTTCACACACCACAATTTTGACTTCACACACGACCATTCTTTGACTTCACACACCTCCATTTTGACTTCACACACTTCCATTCTGTGACTTCACACACCTCCATTCTGTGACTTCACACACCTACATTGTATGACTTCACACACCTCCATTTTGACTTCACATACCTCCATTCTATGACTTCACACACCTTCATTCTTACTTCAGAAACATCCATTCTATGACCTCACAAACCTCCCTTCTGTGAATTCACACACCTCCATTCTGGGTTCACACACCTCATTTCTGTGACTTCACACACCTCCATTCTATGACTTCACACACCTACATCTGTGACTTCACAAACCTCCATTCTATGACTTCACACTCCTCCATTCTATGAGTTCACACACCTCCATTCTGTGACTTCACACACCTCCATTCTATGACTTCACACACCTCCATTGTGACTTCACACATCGCCGTTCTGTGACTTCACACACCTCCCTTCTGTGACTTGACACACCTCCATTTCATGACTTCACACACCTGCATTCTATGACTTCACACACCTCCATTCTGTAATTTCACACGCTTCCAATGTTTGACGTCACAAACCTCCATTCCATGACTTCATACACCTCCATTCTATGACTTCACACACCTCCATTTTGACTTCACACACTTCCATTCTGTGAATTCACACAACTCCATTCAGTGACTTCACACACTTCCATTCTATGACTTCACACACCTCCATTCTGTGACTTCACACACCTCCATTCTTTGACTTCACACACCTCGTTATATGACTTCACACACCTCCATTCTGTTACCTCACACACCTCAAATCTGAGTTCACACCCCTCCATAGTGTGAATTCACACACCTCCATTCTGTGACTTCACACACCCCCATTCTATGTCTTCACACACCTCCATTCTATGACTTCACACACCTCCATTCTATGCCTTTACACACCTCCATTCTGTGACTTCACACACCTCCATTCTATAACATCACACACCTCCATTCTGTGACTTCACACACCTCCATTCTATGACTTCACACACTTCCATTCTTTGACTTCACTAACCTCCATTCTGTGACTTCACACACCTCCATTGTGACTTCACACATCTCCGTTCTGTGACTTCACACACCTCCCTTCTGTGACTTGACACACCTCCATTCTATGACTTCACACACCTCCATTCTATGACTTCACACACCTCCATTCTGTAATTTCACACACTTCCAATGTTTGACTTCACAAACCTCCATTCTTTGACTTCACACACCTCCATTCTATGACCTCTCACACCTCCATTGTGACTTCACACATCTCCATTCTGTGACTTCACACACCTCCCTTCTGTGACTTGACACACCTCCATTCTTTGACTTCACACACCTCCATTTTGACATCACACACCTCCATTCTGTGACTTCACACACCTCCATTTGTGACTTCACACACCACAATTTTGACTTCACACACCTCCATTCTTTGACTTCACACACCTCCATTTGTGACTTCACACACCACAATTTTGACTTCACACACCTCCAATCTATGCCTTCACACATCTCCCTTCTATGACTTCACACAACTCCATTCTGTAACTTCACACACTTCCAATGTTTGACTTCACAAACCTCCATTCCATGACTTCATACACATCCATTCTATGACTTCACACAACTCCTTTCTTTGACTTCACAAAATTCCATTTTGATTTCACACACCTCCACTCTGTGACTTCACACACCTTCATTTGTGACTTCACACATCACATTTTGACTTCACACACCTCCATTCTGTGACTTCACACACCTCCATTCTGAGTTAACACACCTCCATTTGTGACTTCACACACCTCCATTCTGACTTCACACACCTCCATTCTATGACTTCACACACTTCCATTCTATGACTTCACACACCTCCATTCTGTGACTTCACACACATCCACTCTGAGTTCACACACCTCCATTCTGTGTCTTCACACACCTCCATTCTGTGACTTCAAAAACCTACATTGTGACTTCACACACCTCCATTCTATGAGTTCACACACCTGCATTGTGACTTCACACACCTCCATTCTCTGACTTCACACACCTACATTCTGACTTCACACACCTCCATTCTGACTTCACACACCTCAATTCTGTGACTTCACACACCTCCATTCTATGATTTCACACACCTCCATTCTATGACTTCACAGACCCCCATTCTATGACTTCACACACCTCCTTTCTGAGTTCACACACATCCATTCTGTGACTTCACACACCTCCATTGTGACTTCATACACCTCCATTCTATGAGTTCACACACCTCCATTCTCACTTCACACACTTCCATTCTATGACTTCACACAGCTCCATTCTGTGACTTCACACACCTCCACTCTGAGTTCACACACCTCCATTCTGTGTCTTCACACACCTCCATTCTGTGACTTCACACACCTCGTTATATGACTTCACACACCTCCATTCTGTGACCTCACACACCTCAAATCTGACTTCACACACCTCAATTCTGTGACTTCACACACGTGCATTCTATGATTTCACACACCTCCATTCTATGACTTCACAGACCTCCATTCTATGACTTCACACACCTCCTTTCTGAGTTCACACACATCCATTCTGTGACTTCACACACCTCCATTGTGACTTCATACACCTCCATTCTATGAGTTCACACACCTCCATTCTGACTTCACACACTTCCATTCTATGACTTCACACAGCTCCATTCTGACTTCACACACCTCCATTCTATGACTTCGCACACCTCTATTCTGACTTCACACAACTGCATTCTGTGACTTCACACACCTCCATTCTATGACTTCACACACCTCCATTCTATGACTTCACACACCTCCACTCTGTCACTTTACACACCTCCATTCTGTGACTTCACACACCTCCATTCTGTGATGGCACACACAATCCATTCTATGACTTCACAAACCTCCATTCTTTGATTTCACACACCTCCATTCTATGACTTCACACACCTGCATTGTGACTTCATACAACTCCATTCTGTGAATTCACACACCTCCTTTCTGTGACTTCACACACCTCCATACTATGAATTCCATACACATTCAATCTATGTCTTCACAACCTCCATTCTATGACTTCACACACTTCCAATCTATGACTTCACAAACCTCCATTCTATGACTTCACAAACCTGCAATCTGACTTCACAAACCTCCATTATCTGACTTCACACACCTCCATTCTATGACTTCACACACCTCCATTCTGTAACTTCACACGCTTCCAATGTTTGACTTCACAAACCTCCATTCCATGACTTCATACACCTCCATTCTATGACTTCACACACATCCATTCTTTGACCACACACACCTCCATTTTGACTTCACACACCTCCGTTCTGTGACTTCACACACCTGCATTTGTGACTTCACACACCACAATTTTGACTTCACACAGGTCCATTCTTTGCCTTCACACACCTCCATTTTGACATCACACACTTCCATTCTGTGACTTCACACACCTCCATTCTGTGACTTCACACACCTACATTGTTTGACTTCACACACCTCCATTTTGACTTCACACACCTCCATTCTATGACTTCACACACCTTCATTCTTACTTCAGAAACATCCATTCTATGACTTCACAAACCTCCCTTCTGTGAATTCACACACCTACATTCTGGGTTCACACACCTCCATTCTGTGACTTCACACACTTCCATTCTGTGACTTCACACCCCTCCATCTGTGACTTCACACACCTCCATTCTATGACTTCACACTCCTCCATTCTATGAGTTCACACACCTCCATTCTGTGACTTCACACACCTCCATTCTATGACTTCACACACCTCCATTCTGACTTCACACACTTCCATTTTGACTTCAAAGACCTCATTTCTGTGACTTCACACACCTCCATTCTATGATGTCACACACCTCCATTCTATGACTTCACACACCTCCATTCTATGACTTCACACACCTCCTTTCTGAGATGACACACTTCCATTCTGTGACTTCACACACCTCCAATCTGACCTCACACACCTCCATTCTATTACTTCACACATCTCCATTCTATGACTTCACACACCTCCATTCTTTGCCTTCACACACCTCCATTCTGTGACTTCACTCACCTCCATTGTGAGTTCACACACCTCCATTCTGTGACTTCACACACCTTGATTCTCTGACTTCACAAAACTCCATTCTACGATTTCACACACCTCCATTCTGTGACTTCACACATCTCCATTCTATGATTTCACACACCTCCATTCTGTGACTTCACACACCTCCATTCTGAGTTCAGACACCTCCATTCTGTGACTTCACATACCTCCAATATATGACTTCACACACCTCCATTTTGTGACTTTGCACACCTCCATTCTATGACTTCACACACCTCCAATCTATGACTTCACACACCTACATTGTGACTTCACACACACCTCCATTCTGTGACTTCACACACCTCCAATATATGACTTCACACACCTCCATTTTGTGACTTCACACACCTCCATTCTATGACTTCGTACACCTCCATTCTATGACTTCACACACCTGCATTGTGACTTCACACACCTCCATTCTCTGACTTCACACACCTCCATTCTGAATTAACACATCTCCATTCTGACTTCACACACCTCAATTCTGTGACTTCACACACCTCCATTCTATGAATTCACATACCTCATTTCTGAGTTGACACACCTCCATTCTGTGACTTCACATACCTCCAATCTGACTTCACACACCTCCATTCTATGACTTCACACACCTCCATTCTGTGACTTCAAAAACCACCATTCTATGACTTCACACATCTCTATTGTGACTTCACACACCTCCATTCTATGAGTTCACACAGCTCCATTCTGACTTCACACACCTCCATTCTATGACTTCGTACACCTCTATTCTGAATTCACACCCCTCCATTCTGTGACTTCACATGCCTCCATTCTTTGACTTCACACCCCTCCATTCTGTGACTTCACATACCTCCATTCTTTGACTTCACACCCCTCCATTCTGTGCCTTCACACACCTCCACTCTGTGACTTTATACACCTCCATTCTGTGACTTCACACACCTCCCTTCTGTGACATCACACACCTCCATTCTATGACTTCACAAACCTCCATTCTAAGACTTTACACACCTCCATTCTATGACTTCACACACTTCCATTGTTTGACATCATACACCTCCATTTTTTGACTTCACACAGCTCCGTTCCATGAATTCACCCACATCCATTCTATGAGTTCACACACTTCCTTTCTATGAGTTCACACACCTTCATTCTTACTTCAGCAACATCCATTCTATGACTTCAGACACCTCCATTCTATGACTTCACACACCTTCATTCTTACTTCAGCAACATACATTCTATGACTTCACACACCTCCATTCTATGACTTCACAAACCCCCATTCTGTGACTTCACACACCTCCATTCTGGGTTCACACACCTCCATTCTGTGACTTCACACACCTCTATTCTAGCTTCACACACCTCCATTCTATGACTTCACACACTTCCATTCTATGACTTCACACACTTCCATTCTATGACGTCACACACCTCCATTCTGTGACTTCACACACCTCCTTACTGAGTTCACACACCTCCATTCTGTGTCTTCACACACCTCCATTCTGTGACTTCACACACCTACTTCTATGACTTCACACACCTCCATTCTGTGACTTCACACACCTCAAATATGAGTTCACACACCTCCATACTGTGACTTCACACACCTATATTCTGTGACTTCACACACCTCCATTCTATGACTTCACACACCTCCATTCTATGCCTTCACACAACTCCATTCTGTGACTTCACACACCTCCATTCTATGACATCACACACCTCCATTCTGTGACTTCACACACCTCCATTCTATGACTTCACACACCTACATTCTATGACTTCAGAAACCTACATTGTTACTTCACACACCTCCATTCTATGAGTTCACACACCTGCATTGTGACTTCACACACCTCCATTATCTGACTTCACACACCTCCATTCTGATTTCACACACCTCAATTCTGTGACTTCACACACCTCCATTCTATGATATCACACACCTCCATTCTGTGACTTCACAGACCTCCATTCTATGACTTTACACACCTCCTTTCTGAGTTCACACACCTCCATTCTTTCACTTCACACACCTCCATTGTGACTTCATACACCTCCATTCTATGAGTTCACACACCTCCATTCTGACTTCACACACTTCCATTCTATGACTTCACACAGCTCCATTCTCACTTCACACTCCTCCATTCTATGA